>PVKS010020450.1:0-36804 GCA_004027875.1 Aplodontia rufa | reverse complement strand
AAAACCTTAATCCTGGGGTTCCACCTACCTAGGTATGAAGGCTAGGCCTCTGGGATGGGTCCACCAAGAACCATCTAATGGCAGGGGATGGGGGTAGCGGGGGAGTTGCTATCTGACAGGGATCTCATCTTAAAGAAGCAAAGGTCAGAAATTTGACTTCAGCTAGTAACAACACATCAGTTATTCAAGGGGCAGGCCTCTGAAAATAGCACAGTATGTCTTATTTAACATCTACCATATATCGAGTGCTCTCACAAATAACACCTGCAGCTGAGGTGTACCCACCACCCATCCTCTGCCCCCTGCTTCCAATCCTCTCCATGCATATAGCCCAGGTCTAAGGATGGGAACTTGGTCATATTTAAAACAATTAACTAACAATATAAGAATCAAAAGATGTTTAATCTCCAATTCTTTATAAGACCTCTGCTTTGTACCAGCAAACATAAAAGAGGAAGAAAAAAGATTATCTATCTTAGTAGCTAACACACCATGGATCTTTGCAGAACATAGCTCGTCTTTAACATAAGAATAATACCTCAAAGGCCTGACAAAACAGGGTCCCCTTTTCTCCCACTGTCCAGTGATTATCTTCATCACCCTGATCAGTGGTGCCATCAGCCGCTCTCATGAGGCTTTATAGGCATGTGAGACCCACAGAAAGCAAGTTTTGGGGAAATAAAATACCTGCCACATAATAGCAGAAGTGATCTGTTTGTGGGCACTTATAAACATCCCTGGAGAATTCCCAATAGTATGGAGACAATGAAGGAAAAACTGGATTTCTATGAAATTTCTTGGTAGAAAGTAGAGTCAGAGAGCGAAAAATATATACATTTGTGACCAAATTTTCATCCTACCTTGGTTTGAGATTTAAATGTTCTGCAAATCAGGGCTTTGAGTCGGTTATAAAACTGTGCGCACAATTATATAATTACCTAGAGATATTTTACAGATTGAGAACAAAGGCAGTATATTGGACTAGATTTCCAACTGAATTGAAACTTTAGATGAATAAAAAATCTGAATGAAGTCTGCTTTCTATAATGAAGACCTGGGATTCAAGAGATCTTTTCTAATACCCTGGGGAATTTTCCTAATCCTGATTTCCCTGGACCCCAATCATTACAGATTTTCCTCACCCACCTGCCTTTGAAACCTTTCTCAAAGTCTGTGGCATCTGAGTGGTTTAGCCCTCTGGAACAAGAATGTCCATGAGGAGTGATTAAGGGCTAGTGTTCCAATCAGCCTGTGGACACATCACACTTTCACCACTTATTATTCCAAATGTTCTAAACCCTGGTATCCTTATCTGTTAGGTCAACTTAAGCAAAGAACCTGAAGTCATAATAAATGTTTAGCCACCATAATGATATTACAAATTAAACATTTACTTAGCTCAGGAGCATTATAGATATCATTATGAAAAGTACATAATTTCTTGACTAGCCATTCAATTTATTTACTTTACTTTGTTGACTTTTATATTATTCTGATTAAAATTGAGATGTATCATCAAATTTTTATGATTTTTGTATTACCATTCTTTCCATCAACATATATCTGTGGAGTGCCTACTTTGTGCCAGGCTTTAGTTTGGAGCTATAGACACAGCAATAAGACAAACATTTTTTCGTCCCCTCTTGACCATTATATTCTAGCAGATGAAATTAAAAAGTCATAAAAATATATTGTATTTTAACAGGCAGGCTATATTATGAAGAGGTGAGATGGTGCTTATTTAAATAGGTTTGAGTGTTATAAATGCACCTTTGAAGAAACAATAGTAAAAGAGACAAAAGATGTGACTGTGACGCAAGGTTGTCCCAGGCAGAGGCAGCACAAGTGTGAAAGTGCTGAGTCAGGAACAAGCTGAGCACAATCCACAAAGAGCAACACATCCAATATGGCAGCGGGTGACAATGAACAGAGGAGAGAGAAGCAAAAGATGAGATCACAGATGTATGCAGGAGCCAGATGAGGTTATGGTACATTAGGCGCCATGCAAATGCCTAATTAACATGTGGTTTTTTTTTTTCTCATGTAATAAGAACTCCAGAGCTAAATTGCAAATATGGAACTAATAGATAATTGTCTCAGGAAAAAAGGAGGAAACCAGACAGGCTTTTAATTACCTCAGCGCCTGCAGAAGAGCCAATAATTTTATAAGTCAAGGACTGGCAGTGCATCTCAGCAGAAGAATAGCAACATGGTTGAGGGTCATTGGTTGAAGGGTGTGAGAAGGGGCATTCTGAACCCAAAATGGGGTCTTGTGACTCATATTTTCTTTATCTGAGGCTCCCAGTTATTAGTTCTTCAGGAAGGTGATAGAAAAGACAAGGTAACTAATGGGCAAACTTACACAAAGTTTTTTTGCCCCAATATTGGACTTAATGTGGGAAGTTAAAAATAAATGGTCTAGTTTGAACATGTGTATATTTTTGGTGCATACTAAACATAAGAATGGTGGGTTTTATTATGGAATATTCATACATACATAAGACATAGTTTGATCAATTTCACTCCCTCCCCCTGATTCCTTTTCTCTAACCAATGGTCTCCTGCCTACTTTCATGATATCCTTTTTATCTGCTGTTTTTTTCCTTCTAATTTCCACATATGAGAAAAAAAAAAAACAACTTGTTTTTCTGAGACTGACTTACTTTGATCAAAATTTTGGTCTCCAATTTCATCCATTTTCTGCGAATTGCATAATTCCATTCTTTGTGATTGAATAAAACGTCATTGAATACATATGCCACATTTTCTTTATCCATTCATCTCTTGGAAGATACCAACAGATTCCATAATTTCACTATTGTGAATTTTGCTTCAATAAAACATGGGTATGCATGCAAGCAATTGTATACTTGCATCTTATGGTAATTCTATTTGAGATTTTAAGGAATCAAAATCCTTATTGATTTTCATACTGGCTATACTAATTTACATTCCCACCAACAGTGTATCAGAATTTTATTTTCCAGTATCCTTAGGAGAATCTATTGTTATTTGTATTCTTTATGATCACCACTCTTACTGGAGTGAGACAAAAACCTCAGTGTAGTTCTTATTTGCATTATCCTGATATATAGAGATGTTGAATATTTTTTTCATATAATTGTTTGTCGGGGCTGGAGCGGTGACTCAGCGGTTTCGGCGCTTGCCTGGCAAGCGCGAGGACCTGGGTTCAAACCCCAGCACCACGTACACAACTAAGTGTTGGAGCAACTAAGGCCATGTGAAAAAACTAAATAAAGTTGTTTCTCTCTTTCTCTGTCTCTCTCACTGTCCCTCTCTCTTTAAAAAAAAAAAAAAAAATATATATATATATATATATATATATATATAATTGTTTGTCATTTGTACTTGCTTTTTTGAGAAATGTCTGCTTAGTTCTTTTGTCCATTGTATATTACATATGAACTCAAAATAAAAATCACCAAACATATGAAGAAATAAACCAAATTAATTATAGTCAGCAAAAACACAAATTGTGGATTCAGACTTGATAAACAGTGAAATCATCACTATTACTTTATAAAATAGTTTTGGCTAATCTTAAAACTGAGAGAAAGTTATGAAAATTAGAATATACAATAAATTAAATATATTTTTATTAATCTTTTTTTTAATGTGTGATACTGGGGATTAAACTCAGGAGTGACTTACCACTGAGTTACATCCCCAGACAAGGCCTTACTGAGTGGCCTAGCCTGGCCTCAAACTTGCCAAGGTTAGCCTTATACTTGCAATCCTCCTTCCACAGCCTCCGGAGTTTCTGGGATTACAGGCATGTGCCACTGTGTCAGCATGCACATATTTTTTTTTTGAAAGAACTAATTAGACCTTCTATTATTAATAAAACAATTAAATAAGAAATCTTATAAATAGGTTCATCATCAATTTAGATAAAACAATTAGGAAAGAGAACTGAAAGTCTACTGCAAGACATAGCAACATTATCTAGAGAATAATGCAGAGAAAAAATGAAAAGTTTGAAGAAGAAATGACAAAAATGTTAAGTGACACTGCTGTTAGAATGCATAGATAAAATGAATTTCAGCGGGAGATAACAGACAGGATAGAGAATAAGCAACATAAGGAAATATGTTAGCATAGTATTTTCCAGGAAAAATAAGAGATACCACCTCTCAGATTTAGGAGAACCACTGTATTAGTTTATTTTGCGTTACTAAATAAAATACCTGAAGCAATTAACTTATAAAGAGAATAGATTTATTTAGTTCATGGTTCAGGAAGTTCCACTCCAAAATCAAGAAACCCTATTGAGTTGGGCCTCTGGTGAAGGCCCCTGATGGTAATGATATGATGGGAGCACATTTCAGAATAAAATGCTCAAATCATGAGCCAGGAAGCAGACAGAGCCTGAGGTACCAGAATCCTGTTGAAGGCATGCCCCCAGTGACCTAATGACTCTCATTGGGCCTTATCTTTTATAGGTCCACAGCACCTCCTGTAGCACCACCCTGGAGACCAAGTGTTTAGCACATGGAATACTGGGGGACTCTATCCATATTCTAACTATGTCAACCAATCGATACCAAGAATGATAATTTACAAAAGTATATGCCTAAATATATCAGAGTGAGCAGTACACCAAAAGATAACAAAATCTTTAAAAAACAATCAGAGAAAAGACAGATGACCAACAAAGAAATATCAGTGAGATTGTCAGCTGACTTTTGAACATCAACAGTGAAATTGAAAATACAATGCAACAATACATTTCAAAACACAAAGAAAAAACAACTGGCATTTATAATTCTATAGTAAAACCATATTTTAAGAATGAGATCAAAATAAAGGCAATTTCAGGCATGAAAGGAAAAAACAGATTGCATTACACATCAATTCACATTAAAGCAAATTCTACTGGGCATCATTGAAGATACAAATACTTAAAGACATCTGAGATATGGGATGAATGGTGAATAAAAAAAATTTTAAATATATGGAAAAGTAACAATAGAGATTTATCAAAGCTTAACAATTATGAATCATTTGTGGGATTAAAAATTCAAGATTGAACTAAGAAAATCATATACCATTATCTGAAATAGGTTAATGAAGTTAAACCCCTCTGCTATGGTTTAGACAAGAGGTGCCCCCAAAGCTTATGTTAAAGCTTATGTTAAAGGCAATAGAAGCATATTAAAAGGTGATATGATTGGGTTATGAGAGCCTAAACCAAATTAGTGCATTAATCCCCTGAAAGGGATTAACTGGGTGGTAACTGTGTGCAGGTAGGCTGTGGCTAGAGGAGATGGGTCACTGGGGAAACCTGGCTTTGGAGTATGTATTTTGTCTATGGTGATGGGAGCTTCTCTCTCTCCCTCTCCACCCTGCTTCCTGGTGCAAAGTTCTGAGCCAGTTTAGTCCATCGTACTCTTCCATCATGATGTCCTACCTCACTTTGGCCCCTGAAGAATGAAGTCAACCATTTATGGACTGAGACCTCTGAAACTGTGAGTACCAAATAAGGTTTTCTTCCTTCAGAATTGTTCTTGCCAGGTCTTTTGATCACAGCAGTGAAAAAGTTGACCAAAACACCCTCTAAGGAATTCTATTCTTCTGGAGAAGAAAAAAAAAATTAGCTTATGATTTATTAGATTACTTGAGTATTTTTAAAATGTCTAGATGAAATATTAACAAAGGAAAGGTTGAAGATTTCATTAAGACGGAAAAATCTACCCATGCTATTATGAAAATTAATTGTCATTTCCTGTGCTTGAGGGCAATAGCTAGCTCTGGTCAGGGGATAGTTACTATGTAAAACTAGTCTGAAAGTCATAGTTGGCAGTTCCATCATCACCTGCTAAGTAAAACTAGTCTTAAAGATAGAGAAAGTGGTTGTATTCACTTGGATCTGTGAGGTAGTTTCTGGAGCACTGGTTCAGAGCTGAGTATTCTCTTTCCCATATCCCCTCAACTCCAGGTCAGAGACAGGGAAAAGAATGAATGTATTTTGTATAATGAATTTTGTAAGACTAAAAAAAGTTACAAATTTTAAAAGAAGAAATATGTGCTAGCCAAATAAAAATCAGGACTAATTTAACTATATTAATGTCAGAAAAAAATTAATTTTAAAATAAAAAAGCAGAACTAGTAATATTTGCTTTTTGTGTTATCACATATTGACAAATTATTTAATTCATGAAGATAATATAATATCTCTAAAATAGGATGCATTTGTGAAACTTTCAAGTATAAGAAGAAAATATTGATATATTGGCATAAGAATTGACAAAACCATTTATGAATGTTGATTATTTTAATACTTCCTTCTCCCTGTTGATATATCAAGCACACGAAGCATATTGCTGAAACTACAAAAAGTCTGAACTAAATAATTAACAAAAATTATTTAGAATATAGTCATGATACATGATATTCCAACCCATATAGAATTTCACAATGCATATTTCACATATTTATGTACATATTTATCAACTCATGATCTAATTTTAGAAATATAAACAATGTGATAAGATTTAGAAAAATCTCAGTGTTTAAATGTCAAAGAAAAACCATTACTGACGATTAGAAAATACCCAGAACTGGTCACTATCTCATATTGATGAAAGTGGTATGAGTGGAAATATAACAAGATATAAATGACAATATTACGAACAATTTTAGGCAATATGTGAAAAATTTACCTAAAGTAAACAAAGTCCTATATTTAAAAACTGCAAAATTTTCATTAAAAACTAAATGAACCCTGAGTAATCCTACACCTTAAATATCCTGCTTAGTGGTTTAAATATTTCTCCCAAGCAGTATATCATATTATGATAGTTTGTTCCACATTTTATAAAAAAAAAAACATGTCTTTTTTTACAAACAGAGGAATTATCTTTTAGACTACACAGCAATTTATAAACTAAATTAGATGTATAAGGATTAGGAATGAGGAGTGGTATTTTCATTATTTTTAGATACTTTGTCTACATTGAAAACTCAAAATGCTAAATGGTCAAATTATTATTAGCATTTTGAAGCAAGGAGATTTTAGCAAGACTGATAAATATTAATACACAAGTCTCCACCGAATTTCTTTATACCAGAGAGACAAAGTTAGACAAGATAAAAGTGTAAAAGCATTTTCAATAACAATTAAAAGCAGAAAGTACCTAGGAATACATCTAGCAAATGAGATCCAAGACTGTTTTGGAGAAATAATGCTAAGAGCAAATAATAAAGTTTGGTAAGAATGTTTTAAAAGAGATTTTAAGCAAAGTCTTAAAAGATGAAACTGTTAGCATGGTCATGAAATAGGACATAATAGGTTAAAGACATCAATTTCAATTTTCTACTTAAGTTGATCTATACATTAAAGTAAAATGCAATTAAAATACTGTGTTCATCTGCTTTCCGTGGCTGTGACAAAATATGTGATAATAACAGCTTAAAGAAGGAGAGTTTTATTTGGGCTCTCGTTTTTGAGGTTTCAGTCCATGGTCAGCCAGCTCCATTGCTTTAGTCCTGTAAGAAGTCAGAAGCATCATGGTGCATGTGTGTAGCAGAGGAGTTGCTCATATCATGCTACCTGGGCAGCAGAGAGAGAGAGACTGGGGACAAGACACATCCTTCTAGGGCATGCTGCCAGTGACATACTTCCTTCAACTGGGTCCCACAGTGTTTCCCACCACCTCCCAATAATGCCATCAAATTATTAATCCATCAATGAATTAATCCACGGATAAGGTCAAAGCCTTCATGATTCAATTACTTCCCCGGAGTCCTAAAGTTGCCACACCTAGCACAAAGCTTTCAGCACATGAGTGTTGTAGGGGCATTCTAGATCTAAAGCTTAACACCAATAGGGATTTTTTTTCCTGAATGTGAAAGTTTTATTAAAAAAATAAAATAATCAGTGAGCCAAGAAAAACTAAAACATTCCTAAATGATTATCTAGGGGAAATGACTTATTAGATATTGAAACTTTTCAGAGCTATAATATGTTAGTCAGTGTGATAGCACAAGATGTTTTATAATTAAACAAAATGGAAAACTCAGATAAAACACAAAAGCCATGGGAAAAGATGCAAGACAGAGATGTACTACAGAGAAATGGGAAACTGAAGGACCATTATTCCTTAAGGGGTACATGAAATTGAGTATGTGGGGGGGGGATAAAAGTGAATTTCTAACTTACAATATAAACAAAAACAATTCTTAATTATTAATGAGCTTACATTTTAAAAAGACAAAACCTTAAAATTTTTAGAAAATATGAAGGGGAATAATTTTCTAAGCTTGTTGTTTGGGAAAAATTTCTTAAGACTCTAAATATGTGAACTGAAAAATATTTCTAACAAGTTTGAAAGAAAAACACAAGCCAAAAGAAAAAATAAGTCAATATGGACAGGCATTTCTTTGGAAAGGAAATACATGAGCAATATAAACATGAAAAAATACTAAACTTTGCTAATAGTGAAATGATATTTCACTATGACCTGTCTTGCAAAAAATTTAAATGTTAGACCGAGTAGCAATGAGATGGTAATCCAAAGAGAATTCTTTTTCACTGTTGGTAGATATAGAGTAAACTTTTTGGAAAATGATTGGTTCTCTTCTAGTTATGTTAAAATAAAATTGTATCAAATCTACAGCAGCCATTTCACTACTAAAGATATAAGCCCTAGACAACACTGGCATATACTTACATAGAATTATATGAAACATGAATTTTCACAACATCCTTCATATTATTTAAGACACCAATACAAACCCAAAAGTCCATGAAGAGGAGAAATGACTAGTAAAGTGGCAATCTATACAAAAAAATATTATACCACAGTAAAAGTGAATGGATTTAAGCTATACATATGGACATGAATGAAACTGAAAAATATACTGAGCAGGGAGCTGTAGCAGTGGCTCAGCAGTTACTGTGCTTGTCTGGCATGTGCTAGTACACGAGTTCAAACCCCAGCCCCCACATATACAACTCAGTGTCAGAGCAACAAAAGCCATGTGAAAAACTCAATAAAAATTGATTCATTCTCTCTCTCTCACTGTCCTTGTCTCTTTAAATAAAACATACTGAGCAAAATAAGCAAATCATAAAAGAACAAATTCTAAATGCAGGCTAGTGATTTTACCTCTGTGGGAGGAGGGGATAAGATGGGACAGAGAAATGCATTCTAAGGTTCCATTTCCAAAGCTGATTGGCAGGTTGACGAATGTTCATTTTTATTATTCTTGTGTATACATTAAGGCACCTTGTATTTATTTTTGTATGCATGGCCTATTTTATTTGTAAATTGAGATCCGTATTTTCAACATATTTATATGTTTTCTTAAATTTGAAAAGTAGGTTGAGAGTCTACTATACTCTTCCTCCTACGCATGGTGACACTAAAGCAGGATAGCTAACTACTTATCACCAGGGTCCCTGCTAGACGAGAGAGCATAGGAGCAAGAGAAGCATCAGTCATTTTTTAAAAAAATGGTCTGGTTCATGGATAGGAAACTCAATCATCAAACAAATAAAGGTCCAAGGATGATTAGAATGGTGAAGAAGAATCCCTTTGCCACTCCTGAATGCAGCAAGAAAACCCAATATTGCTTAAATAGGAGAGAAAATGTTCTAAATCATTCTTGTGTCAGTGATAATGCTGGAGAGGGGATATAGCCAGAAGTTATTTTATGTCCAGTTTGCAGTGTATCACAGACTTCAGTGACTTATGGAAATAAGAAAAACATGTTAAGTGTAATTAAATCCAACAAATAATCCCCACATCGAATAACATAAGTATTTCATGTTTTATGATTACTAGGTCTTTCATCTTTTAAAGCAAACTACACAAGACAATTTGCATCTGAAAACTGAAAGTCTATGTAGGTCACTCACAATTCTGATGTTCTTGAACAGAGCTAAAATTAGCGAAGTATTGCATTGCTTAAGTATGTTCTGAAATTATTAGCACATTCTCCGAGAAGCTAACCTTCTTCCAGGAAGTCTTTTAACCTCCGAGGGGTAAAGTCTTTCTGTTTCTTCTACAACAGCTATAAAATGAGACTAGAATTTCCTGCCTTCCTCAAGAAATGGTAGTTAAATGATTGCCGAGAACTTTTAAAAGAACTATATCATTGGATGAAATAAAGGACAAGTAAGATATTGTTATATTTGGGCATTTTTTTCTTCTAATGAACTCTTCAATTTTTTGATTGGTTTCATTCCAAAAATTATAAATGGGGAAGAAATATGTGTTATCTCCCAAAGGGCAGTTGAACTTTGTTCAGAATACTTAAGAAAACATCCGGTGGGATGTTTGCTGATGGAGTTATGTCAACTCATCTTCAAGATTTCTCTTTGAGAACAGTGCAACAGTTACAAGTCCAAATACCATGAATATTTTTGTATCACTAAGATCTCATCTTCTAGTGGCCGCAGAGCAGTTCCAATCAGCTATAGCTAGAGTCCTGGTCATGCTGTTTATTCAAGCACAAACTGAAGGTTAAGGGATAACAAAATTTTAAGGGTGAGCATTAGGCACAGGAACTAAAAGCAAAAGACATTTCCTGAAGATGAGAAATGCATGTGTGTGCGCGTGTGTTCGGTACTCCTTCACAGAGAAGCATTTAAACATTGACCAGCTACTGCATGCCTTAGAAGGTCTTGACAGACAAGAGCTGAGCCCTGGAACATCATGGTCTGTACCAAATGAGAAGTTACCATTTGACCCAGAATCCCCATCCTCTGTCTTCTTCTTGTTTTCTCCCCCTCCAGGGTTGCCACATAGACATTTTTCTGACCAAGAGATTCAGAGGCAGGGAGGGGAAAAGGTCATAAATGTGGGACTCTACAAAGAGAGGAATTTAAAAGTTCATTTTTTATCTCAATCAAAATTTATGTTAAAAATTACATAATTTCAGACATTTAAAAATGTCTTGATTTATTTTTCTAATTTAATTCATTTCAGCAAATATGATTGGGAGCCCATTATGAGCAAGTCTTCAACGAGAGACTAATCTCCTATTCCCAGATTTAGAATAGATCTGAAAAATTAAAAATAAATCAAATCAAAATGAATAATCTCATTTTTCATATTAGTTCTTCTGCACTCGCTATGTGCTCAACACTGCACTGAACACGGGGGATTATAATTATAACCTACATGGAACTTGTAATTAGGGGGATGAGCTGTTGTTTTACATTGTCGTGCCAATGTATAACTAGTAACTAAAGTGCTCACACCCCAGAACTGCTATAAAGAGTATGCAGCAGGAAGATCTTGACCAGTACTGGAAAGTAGAGAGGTTTCCAGAGGAAAGGATGGTGGATCCAAGGATGAAGAGAAGTTAGCTAGGTAAGGGATTGAAGATTAAGGGGTGAATGAAGACAGTTCTGGGCATTTTAGTATTTTAAAAGTTTTAGGAAGGAGAATTTTAAAACATATTCACTAGAGTCACTCAACCTCAAGAATGGAATCCAGTTGTCCTAGGCTGAGAAAGACATCTGGCAGTATCACGAAGTAGAAGTTTCACCTCTGGTGTAAGCTACGCTCTTAGGCAAGGTCACCCACCACTGGCAGAGGATACCTGAAGGTTTGTAGGGATAAAGGAAAGCAAAGTTTCTCAAATTCATCCAATTTGATGAACAGAATATTAATGTGGATCCCAAGTAATTACAAGTATTACTTTGTTCATCAAGACTTATTTATATTCCCAATATTAAAAGAAAGAATACATTAACAAATACCAGTTGCTATTAGTCACTACAAAGGTTAAATATAACCTCAAAGAATTTCCCAAAGTATCTTCTAATATATGTTAAGAGACTACATACACTACATGTTACTCCAAGAGTTAACCTGCTTATTAGCAGGTTGGTAAACCTGTTCATATATGTTCATCCTAAATTCACCAACGATATTTCCCATGGGACATTTATTTTGTGCATGTCTATAGTCTTTCTCTTATGAAATTTTTGAACTAGACTGAGAGTGAATTTAAATTGGAAACCTCAGAGTGTCTGAGATGTAACCTTCTCTCAGCCAGGAGCAAAGAGGGCATGTGCCTAAAGGGCTAAGGAGAACACAGGCAGGGATGGTAGGGAGTTTGCTGGGGAAGGGGGAGCAGAAGAGTCAGGGAAAGCACTGAGGCACACTTGGCTGAGGGACTCCTTTTCAGAACATGACCACCTCAGTTTTTCTTCATGAACACATTTCCATGCATAACAAGATGATATTGATTCCTTCCTCTGAACTCTTCATTCCATTTTCTATTACTCCTGGGAAAAATTATAAAATATTTTATTAATAGTTTTTTTCATTGATGATTTTAATTATGTGTCATTTCAGGGGCTGATGTATGGAACTGGTAAAATATTTGCTTGATACCACAATATGCACCCTACTCCTGTGGAACCTGGGGAAGTCTCACCCCACTTCCTCCCCACCCTTCTGACGTCCTTGTTTTAATACCCAAGATATTGATATTTGGACTTCATGAGCTCCATCTATACTGGGATGATGCCTCATCAAGCGCACAATAGTTATTTCACAGGAGCCCTTTGCTTCTTCAATCTTAAATGTGTCTAGGGGTCATTTTTTCCATTCACTTGAAGCCCCAAGCTTTCCAGATGTCTTCAACTTTCCCAAGCCTGGAAGTTGTCACTTTCATCTTCCTGTGGAGGCTCTTCTCCCCAGCTGGTCTCTTATCTTTCTTATAAGACATGATGAAATGGGTGTGGGAATGCTGTGTTATGGGGTGTGTGTGTGTGTGTGTGTGTGTGTGTGTGTGTGTTTTGTATGCTGTTTTCTGAAGCATTACATTTTACATAATTTTGATCACAGCTTGTGTTTACCAAAGAAAATTAAGATTCTTTTTTAGTTCGTGGTGTGTGTTTGTGTATGTGTATGTGTGTTTCTTGAAATTGCTCTAATTACTTGTTGCTGAGATTTTGTGTAGTTGAGGTTAGCCAGAGGAAATTCATGTCAAAAAAAGGACTGTCTGAACAACTTTGTTTCCTGTCTATTTCTTTCAAGGTATTATAAAAACAGAGATGAAATTCTGTTCAGACATATGTGAAGCAAGAGACAGTAAAGATTTTTATTGGAGAACAGCGCTTCAGCAATAAAGTGTGCTTCCATAAATAATCTAAACAAAATTTCTACCCTGAATGACTGGAGTCATCCTAAAGGGTTTGATGTCAATCAATGTGTATCCTGAAATTTACATGCTTAAGATATATAAACAATGAAATGAAATATTGATTCTTGTGTAAAATTATGCTGGGCTCCAAGTTATCTAGGAGATAAAACTTTTCTGTTAACTCTATTACTAACCTACTTCATCTAAATCACACATACTCAGAGAGAGTAATATTAATACCAATGGGACCAAATGTTTCTTGAGAAGTGAAAAATCATAATTATTGCAATCGTTTGTGGTTGCATATGACCAGATTCAGAATATCTGTGGTATTAAAATTTCATGGGGTGAGGAAGAAGCAATTAGGAAAAAGTCTAAAAAGGTTCATTGGCAGACAAATCATGAGGCTGAGAAGCAAAAATCTAAACTAAAACTTATGCTGAATTGCTGAAATGATTGAAAGCTTATTTCTCTTACATTTATCAGTGTTTGCTCTGAGTTAATTCTTCATAAACAGAATCCCTTGCCTGTGTGTGGATCTTGTGCCTTTGATGATAAAGAGTTGTGTCATTTCTCATCGCTGTGCAATTTTTGGAATTTATTAGATGACGTGTTGGGAGAAGTCTATACATGTGAAATTCAAAATGACATTTTCAATGGTTCATTTCACTGAACCAAATCTGACCTTCTCATTGGCCTAAGAAAACCCTAAATGATTGGACTACATTGCCACATAATTCATAAGTACTTGTATTTTATTCAAACTCATAATTTTCATGCCTACTCAATCTTCAAGATCCAAATCAAGCATTACCCTTTTTTGAAAGCTAAATAGAGTTTCAAGTTCCAACGAGTAATTATTCCTTCTTTTGAGTTGGCAGAATGGAGAACATATGTCGATTCTTACCCTGACCACACTGCATTATAATTATTTGTTTCTGTATTCATCTCACCTTCATCATTGAGAAATCTGGGTGGAAAGCAATGCCTTATCCATTTCTATTTCTAGACCCTAAATGCTAACTAGCAGAGCCATGCTTGTGCAATGTGCAAAGGCAAAAATGGAAGTCGGGGGGAAGTGGCAAGAAGCCATACACAAGGATCCCTTTTGGTTTTTGCAATACTTTTACCAGAAAGATTTCAGTTAAATTGCTTCAGTGTCCAACTTGCAAAAATCACAAGCCAGCAACAGCCGTTTGCAAATGACTTTGCTATTTTTTGCATACAGCAAATATTTAAAATCCAATTCATTTTCTTCTTTCTTCATCCTTGCTCATTTTCCTTTCCTTCCAGTGTGGAAGATGACACCAAAATTCACCAACTGACCCTACATGGAAGTTGAGCTTGCTTCATTCTAATATTCACACTATGTTGATCTATTTTTCACCTTGTTAAAATTCAATCCTTGGGGCTGGAGCGGTGGCTTGGCAGTTTACAGCTCTTGCCTGGCATGCATGAGTACGCAAGTTCAAACCCCAGCACCCATGTACACAACAAAGTGTCTGAGTAATGATTACTTGAAAAACTAAATAAAAATTGCTTCTTTCTCTCACTGTCCCCTCTTTCTTTAAAAAAAAATTCAATCCTTATTTATCTTCTGGTGTGATAGAAACAGCTTCATAGAAGCGTAGCCCTTCCCTGGTTGAAGTATCAAATTGGCTACGGGTGCAAAGGCATTGTTTGTTTCCAGCTCTGCTGTAAGTAGTAGCAGTGTTGTGGTTCAGTGACATTTGGAAAAGAACCTACAATGATTTCAGAATCAAACTGCGATCATTTTTATTGCATAGAGGAAGGGAGAACACAGGGAGGAAGTCACATTGGCTGGACTGCTTTAAGTAATGAAGAATTTTTAAAATTTAAGAATCACTCATTGATTATCTAAGACTTCTCCATAAAACATAACATTACACGTAAAGTATATAATAGATTAATACTCATTATATATTCAACCTACCTTTATAAAATGTAGTTTCAATCTTAATTTTTTTTTCTCAAAATTGCTTTTTCAATTTTTTGTTTGTTTTTGTTACCAGGGATTGAACTCAAACTCAGGGGTGCTTAACTGTTGAGCCACATCACCAGCCCTTTTTATATTTAGGGCCTTGCTAAGTTGCTGAGTCTGGCTTTGAACTCACAATCCTCCTGCCTCAGCCTCCCGAGTCACTGGGATTACGGGCATATACCCTCATGCCCAGCTACTTTTTTCTATTTTTAAACAATGATAAATATTATCTGGTAGCCATACCTCTCATCAAGTAATTTTTAAACGGGTCTACTTCTTTCTCTTCTATAGAAATTATGTGATCTATCATTCATTGTGCAGCATAATATTTTTCAAATTTTAATGGTACTTAAAACTTTGAAGAACAATCCTATCCATAAATCTTAACACATATTACTGATTTTGTTTTTCGAAAATTTCCAGGAAGTTAAGCTGCTGAGTCATGGATCACAAGAATTTTTAAGTCTTCTCACAAGTACTGCAGTTTCCCTCTAGAAGGGTTGCATGTATTCATATGCAAAATATATTAAAGACAATATTTAACAACCACAGTGTGGACCATCTTCACCACAAGGCCTGGATGACTTTCAAGCCACACCACAGCACATAGAATGGCTTGTCATGTGGCAATAAGGAAAACTCTCTTCATGGAAAAGTTGGAGGCAGAGTTATAGGGTAGCTAAGAGCAACAGCCTTGATCTAGGGTTCAAACCGCAAGCAAGTATTCAAAGTATTCATGCCTATTTTCCATGCTGGTTACATCAACACTGTGTGTGTGTGTGGGGGGGGGGGGTTTGAGTCCTATGGAAGAATATGAGCACAGTTGAAAAGAAAATAAATGAAAATACACATAAAAGCTTTCCAAGTAAAGACACTGAACTAAGATTTTAAAGACAACTTTGCAAATGATGCCTTTCTCTATAGATGGTCCCAGCAACTACATGTCAAATAAATTTTCCTCTCACACTGCAAAAAGATTTTGGGATCTAATATTAATTGCATCAGCAATTTGCTTCCTCAGAAATCTAGGGGAACCACAGATGTGGGAGGGGGGGTGGAGAGAGGGGAGTGTAGGGAGAGGGAGGGCTGATACAGACAGATCTAGGGGAGAATCAACAATGTAGCCTACTCTTTATTCCCCAGAGAAGATAAAGAATACTGATGCAATCATTTAATTCTCGAAAATGCATCACATATGTGTGTGTGTGTGTGTACACATTTATAGGGGGAAATGTAGAAGAGTCAAGAGACTGGGTGTGGGTGATGTGGAGGGCGATTCTGGATTAGGATCATATTGTTACTACATATGCATTTATGCTGGCACAATAACACAACTCCTCAAAAACAGAAAGAAAGAAAGGGCCTTAAAGGAAGTGGAAGCGTCAGACTTTATTGAGCCTTTTCTCTCCAGTGCTCAAAACATCTCACACAGGTGAGAAATGTAGTCATTTGTTAAAGCTGAGTAATACTGCCTTTATCTACAAAGTACAATTTGTACCAGCTCATGACACATCTTATTCTGACTGAAGGATACTTAGCAATTCCTTTTTTGCTCTCATTGTTACTTGGGAGAGAATATCCAAAAGTCCAAAAACCATGACTTGACTTATGGAAGAGTTAATGTCACCATCAACTCCTAGCCCGTGGTGGGTCCTTGTTTCAGATATGGCATTCTAGTAGAAAGTGGGTAACGCGACACTGCTGAGGGCAACTGGACCCAAAGCTATAGACTCCATCAGGTTAGTCATCCCACACGACTCCATTTATAGACAAAACCCATAAAATTTTACAGTCAGGAAAGAAACCTTCAAAGAGTTTCATCTGTTCAAAGGATCAATTTTCATAATTAAGCCCACAATTTCAGGCAGCCAAATACGTTTAGTGGGAATACAGCCTGGTGATTATCTATACCAAATAAGCAGCTCTCAATGCACAAAGGAATTTGCCCATGCACACTTGTGTTTGTACAAGCAATCTTCTCCTTTGCTCAGGAGGCTATATATTGTGCAGACATGGCTCCTTAAAACATTCTGGAGCCACTGTGATTTAGCTGCTTGGTATTCACCTAATGTCAGTAATTAGAGTACAAGTGCTGACCTAGGGGCAAATTAAAGTTCTTTATTGTCTTAGAGCTAAATATGTGTACCTTTAAAACCAAAGTAGTTTAAAAGTTGATAGACTTATAGCTAAACTGTTCAAGGAGAAATAGTCAAGAAATTTAACCTCTATAAGAAGTTTTCCTAAGACTTGATTCCTATTAAATCTCCAACTTGAAAGTATCCACCCTTTAAATAACCTATGTCTATCAACAGTTTATCTTCTTCACCCTGCTTCTGAAATACCTGCTAAAATGTCTGCTGTGAATCCTTACTATGTGTTTATTGCGAATTTGTTGGTTCAAAACAGGAAGAAAGGAATAGATAGTGAAAAGCGGAAATCATGAAGAGTAGTTAATTTCAAAAATAACTTTTAATTAAAAATGTTTTCACTATGTGTGATGAATAGAGCCCTTCTAAGTCTGTGTAGGATACTGACAATGGTTTCACAATTCATTTTTGTCTCATCCCTTTGTGATTTAAAAACCAGGTATATATTTTAGAAAGCATCTTCCTAGTGCATAGAGGTCTAACAGTTTCCATTCTTCAAATCTCCACATTTCTGTAAGGACTATAAAAGATATAAACAAAAAATGCTTCTTAGCCTATAAGTCCCTTTATGAATGTATGATCCTCTATACTCCTGCCTAGCAAGTTTTAAATTATTCCTAAGTTCCTTTATTGTCTTGTGAGAACTTGGTGTCTTTGAAATTTACCCAGTCTCAAAATTAACTTTATTTGTCTCCAGAAACATGGTAACATAGGCCAAGTATGCATATATAGGGTGAATTTTTAAAATGTCCATAGAAATAATGACTAAGATCCAGTGTAATTGCTGAAGTTAGAGTAACACCCTAAGCAAAGATGAATTAAGGACAGGAGAGATGGTGCAGAGATGTAATCAGCCATTTTTATAAACTTAAATGGCTCTACAATAAGGGAGAATGCATATTTTCTTAGAAAACATTTTTATTTAATAGTTTCTTGAAATTTTGGTGACAGATATGATTGTTCACAAAGCAGATTAAAATGTGATAAATGAGGAAAAGCAAAGATAACAGTTAACAGAACAGGGCATTACAATTTATCATCAGTAATAAGTACAGCTCATGAATCAACATGTTAATGCTCTGTCTCATATAGAAAACAAATAGTGTGACTTGTCTATTAATTCTGACCCAAAGTGAGTGAATTTTATGTGTCTTCCCAAGATATTTCTAATATACTGTTCTTCTAAGTAGCTAAGAACCAATCACACAATGAATGCTTGAAGTAATGGGAATTTGGGGGCTGTAATAAAATAAGTGTCCAAAGCATAATATAAGAATATTTGCTCGTAAGTCGAAAGGAAAAACAGATAAAAAGCACAGAAAGACAGACTTCAGAGCAACATAATTGAAAAGAAAAGAACTGTATTTAATAACAAGTTAAGAAAGAACATTTAACAGCCACAATTGATTAACAATGAAACTGGCTCCTTACGAAGTTGTGCGTTCCTTGCCATAGAAGCTCTATGGAGTTCTAGCAGAGTCTAGATGACTGTTTTCTAAGGAGGATGCATGACAGCATCTTAAACTTCATTTTCTGCATAGTTGTTGAGTGTCTGTAAAGTACCAAGCATGCTGAGTTGTTACAGCCATATGCTTCTAGAAAGGTAAATCTATTTTGCCTCATACCTATTACTGGTTTTTTAATCACCCCCTGTCACTGGTAAATGCTGCATCCTACCAATTTAGGAAAAAGTGGACAAGCCTGAGATAAGTCTTTACCACCTATTACAATTTGAATATGAGATGTTCCTCCAAATACATGAATATTTGGACATAAAATTATTAGATCATGAGGCTGTAATCTAATCAGTTTGTGCTAGTATGCATGGACTGACTAGGCAGGTAACTATAGGCATGTGGGGCATGACTGGAGGAAGTGGGTCACTGGGATCATGCCCTAGAAGGATTTGTCTTCCTCACAGCCCCTTTCACCCTTCTTTTCCCTTTCTTCTCTTCCCTGCCCTGCCCTTCTCTCTCTCAGCTTCCGGACCCTTCAGAGAGCTCAGCAGCAGCAGCATTCCTTGGCTGGGCCCTTCCCCCCATGATGTGCTGCCTCACCTTGGTCCCAGCACCATGGAGTCAGCCATTAACGGACCAGAAGCTTTGAAACTGTGAACCCCATATAAACTTTGCTTCCTCTAAGTTATTCTTGTCAAGTATTTTCATCACAGTGATGCAAAAGACTAAAACACCACCACTAACCCTAAACTCTTTCCAATCCCATGAGTGTCATGCTGTCAGTACAACACAAGGCAGATCAAGAGGAGCCTTTGAAGACACCGTGTGATGGATGTCAAGGAACTGGCAATATGGTGGGCTGAGTCTGGCTACTCCGCATCTCAAGGCCATGCTGTGTGTCCAGATGGAACTCTTGCTCTCAGCTCTTGTCTACCACCTCTTCTTTCCCTTTTGTCCTTGATCTTACCTGGTTTGGAAACTTAAGATCACATCCAATATATTTTTACCAAAGACAGTCATGATTTATATGTTTTGTTCCAAAGTATTAACTAATGGAGTCATTTTTACTTTCAAATCTACTTCAGTTGAACTACTCACTTATGTTGCCGCCTACCTGTGACCCCTGGCGTAATTACAAGCACCCCTCACTTTGCCTGACATTGTTACTAGAAACTTAAGTAAGTCAGACCTCTTCTTCAGTTTGTGAAGAAGAAACATACAAAATGGAAGAAACATACAAAACAATAAAACTATTTTGATATGCACAAGTGTTATTTAACACAGTGCCATGCAAAGTAAAGACTGCCTCTACTTTCTGATCTACACTTTCAAAGTAATTTTATCTGGCTAAATGGAATTTCAGATTCCCTCTATCCCTTATTATAGATCTTGCTCGAGTATAAACATATCAACAAGACTCTTCCAATTAGGATGCTAAATATTAAATATGTTGGTCTGCATTCCATTACTGTAACAAATATGTGGAATAACCAATTCATAAAGAAAAGGTTTGTTTGGGCTCATGGTTTCAGAGATTCCAGTCTATGATCAGTTGTCTCTGTTGCTTTGGGCCTGTGGTAAGATACTGTGCATTACATGGAAGGGAGCCCATGGTAGAGCAAAGCTGCTCACCCCCTGCAGTCAGAAAACAAAAGAAAAGATGAAAAGACAGCGTTCCACAGCCCCAATCAGGGACACTCTCCCAATGACCTACAACATCCCATGAGGCATCCCTTCTTAAAGGCTATACCACATGGGCCTTTAACACATGGGCCTTGGCCAACATTCCAGATCCAAACTATAGCACTGGGCCTCACACTAAAATGATTATTTTGGAACTATTATGAATAAAAGAATTAGAGCTACTGGCCTAATAGATCTTCCTCAGATTCTATGTACTTAACAATACTGGTTGGTTTTCCTGTGTTAGATGATCCTTTGTCTACAAAAAACTGGGCCTCTGAGATATCTATGAAGTCCTCTGGGTATGCCTCTAGGCCAATTCAGACTGCATGCTCTTATAAACTATATATATATATATATATATATATATATATATATATATATATATATATATATATATATAAAATACTGTGTGAAAATATTAATAAAAGATTTACACTATGAATTCCTGTTGTGGGAATGATTCATGGTAATGGATAATAAATTTAATATATTTAATGTAGTATGTAAGATATTTAATATGTTATAATTGTTTTATAAAATACTCAGACTTTATTGTAGAAAGACTTTTAAAACCAATTTAAGTTCATTTCCAATGAGCTTTTTAAATAAATAGTTCTGAAAAAAAATATTTACAGCATTTTTAAAGTGAAAGTATTTTGTTCCCTTATAAATGTCCTTTCTTTCTTTAAGAAATTTTCAAATGCTCACAAGGGACTTTAATTCAAGCTAATGAAGCAACAAACTGGTATTCGGTGAAGAATCAGCTTTTTTGTTTGGTTTTGTGATTGCCTGCCTTCTTCCCTCCCACTTCCTCCACTGCTTCCTTCCTTCCTTTCTTGCTATTGTCCTTCGCTCCCTTTCTTCTTCCAGTCCTTCCTTCCGCAGAATCACTATGCAGATTTATTCTCTGAAAGTCATGATACTAAATGGAGAGCACAGGCTCCTCCATCCATAGAAATCCCTCCAGCCTCTGAAATGTCCCCACAACAGTTTAGCTGGAGTTGGAATCACATAAATAGTACTAATTCTCTGCATCCAAGTGATATATCTCTTCCTGTTGGCATAAATGGTGTCTTTTCAAATTGCCCCAGCAGCTGATATGATTTGTTGATATTCATATGCTATTTAAACCTCACTGCCCTTCTGCACAGAGTACACCATTCCTTAAATCTTAGCCTCCACGGCCACTAGATCCTCCATAGCACAATATGTCATCACAACACTTTAGGTGAGCTGCAAAAGATTGAGATCACACAGGACAATTACAAAGCATAATCCAATACTCCAACAAATACCACACTTCAACATAACCCACAGACAGGTAGCCAGGCATGGAGTCTCAGGAAACACTGATTTTCAAAATCTTCATGGTACAAAGTTAACAGGAAGGACTCAATATACATCACACAGCTCACTTTTAACTTGATGCATAAATATGTTTTTTAATAGAACAATAATCCCACAAGGTAGATACTATTAGCTCAGTTTTACCAAGGAAGAAACTGACATTCAGAGAAATTAGGAATTTGCCTTCAGTTCTGCCCACTGAGGCCACTTTTGTCAGCTTTCCTCAACCCACATGATGTTTACTAATCTCCATGAGATATGAGCCTCTGAGTGCTGAGCCACCTTGATCCTGCTGCACAGCACACACTCTAGAGCAGCTGCTTTCTTTTTCTTTTTAAATGCTCCTTATAAACATCCTGGACTTGACACCAGTGAGGTCTGGTGTTGACCACCTGCTAATCCCTTCTGCTGGTCATGAGTTAAGCTCTTGTTACATCTTACATCCCTCTTAGCTCTGAGAGTTTCTTTTAGTCTTCACTGTAGTCATTGACTTGCTCAGTCTTGATAACTGGCTTCTCTGAAAGATTTAAAGACCCAGAAATAAGAGAATTGAACAACGAAGGCATTGCTTCAGTGAAATGGAGGAAAGGTGTATTTGCCTTAAAAGTGCAAATGTAAACTGATATTCTTTAGTGATGAGTTTTGATACATGTGTATAAATATACATATCTATGTGTCTCTACATATGAATATATATCTATCTAATTAAGGACTACAAAATATTTTAGAATGGACAAAATCTGGACAATGACATCAGCAGTGATGGTGATGCTATAGAGCCAAAATCTCATTCATTGCTGATAGGAATGCAAAATGGTTCAGCTAACAATGGAAGATAGTTTGGTAGTTTCTTACAAACTAATGTCCTTTTACCATATGATCAAATGGCTTAATCAGCTTTCCATTGCTATGATGCAATACTATAGAAAAAAGTCAACTAAAGAGAGGAAAGGTTTATGTTGGCTGATGGTTTCACAGGTTTTAATTCATGATAAGCTACTCCATTGTTTCTAGGTCTGTGGTAAGGCAATATGTTGTGGTGGAAGAGTATAGCAAAGCAAAGCTGCCCTGCTCATGACATCTGGGAAGCAGTGACAGAAAGAGACCAAAGAAGGAGCTGGGGACAAAATACAGTTCCAAGGACACACCAGGTATCTATTCCCTTCAACTAGAAGTAACCTCCTACAGTTTATATCACCTCCAAATAATGCACTCAAATCAGGAATCCATCAATAGATTTATCCACTCATAAGGTTAGAGCCTTCATGATGTCATCACCCCCCAAATCCCACCTCTGAATGTTGCTTCATTGAGCTTCAATGCATGAGCCGTTGGGGAACATTCCAGATCCCAGCTATAATATCTAGCAATAACTACACTTCATATTTACTCAAAGAAGCTAAAAATCCATGTCCACACAAAATTTGCACATGGATATTTATATATAGCAGATTTAGTAATCATTACCAAAACTTGAAAGTACTCAAGTCATCCTTCAGTAGTTGCTAGATAAATAACCTATGGTATATCCAAGCAATGGACTATTATTGACATTGGGAAAAAAACTATCAAAGCATGCAAATATGTAAAAGAAACTTAAATGTATATTTCTATGTGAAAGAAATCAATCTGAATAGTCTATATAGAACATATACTACATGATATCAACTATCTGACATTCTGTAAAAAGCAAAACTATACAGAGAGTATAAAGATAGTGATTTACAGGAATGAGGGAGTGGTGGCAGGGATGAGTAAGAGAAGCACAGAGGACTTCTAGAATATTTCAGAAAATATTTCATATGAAAATATAATGATGGGTATATGTAATTAAAGATTTGCCCAAACGCATAGAATGTACAATAGTAAGCTGTAAGGTAATGTGTTAGTCAGCTTTTCATCACTGTGAACAAAGTACCTGACAAGAACAATTTAGAGAAGGGAAAGTTTTTTTGGTTTCAGAGATTTAGTCCCTGGTTGGTCAACTCCATTGCTTTGGGCCCAAGGTGATGCAAAATATCATGGCAGAACAACATTGTGGAGAAAAGCTTCACTCACAGTGACCTGGAAACAGAGCAATGGGGGTTAGGGGTGTAGATGTAAGCCACAGGGAAGAAGAACCTTTCTAGGTCATGACCTACCTCCTCCAGCCATGTCCTACCTGCCTACAGTTATCACCCAGTTAGTCCATTCAAACTAGGATGGATTAACTAGGCAAAAGCTCTCAGTAATCTGACAATTTCATCTCAGAATATTCCTGCATTAACATACGCACTTTTGAGGGAAACTTCATATCCAAACCATAACAGGTGAACGATACACTTTGGGCTACTATGATGTGTGAATGTGAGTTTTCCTACCCATACTGGTGGGAAAATTAGATAATGAAGAAGGTGATGTATGTGTGGGAACAGGAGGTACAAGGTAAATTTCTGTGCCTTCCTCCAATTATGCCATGAACCAAGAACTACTAGGAAGAAAACAGTCTTAAAAAAAATGTCCTGTAAGGCTCTGTTCCCACATCCCAGGTGAGATCTGAATTGCTCATTGGAAAGACAAAGCACTCAGTTAACAACCAGTTGTGTTTCCAGTGCCACATGAGACTGATTTAATTGATTCTTGCTCAACGAATAAGACAAACCATTTAGCTGGATTAGCACAGACTTGGATCCAAAGTGAAGTCTGAAAACCATTGCTTTAAGTTTTAGGGAGAAGAGAGAGACTGATTTCCAGGCAATTTATCCTTGTTTGGGTCTTGGAGGAGGAATAACTGCCTGATCATGTATGACTTGATAAATAGCTGTAAGAGTACCGGAAAGTTAAGTGCATTGGAAAAAATGACAAGATTTACCCAGAATGTTGACCACTAAGTACTTTGCTTCAAAAGCTTTGGAAGCAAGAAAGCATTCTTTCTTTCTCAATCCTTTAAAAGAATCAAAACTTGAAATAAATGAGGCCAATTACTTACCTATAGTAAAGACACCTCTCAAAATATTGACACCTTTGAAGTATTTCCAAAGAATTTTGAATAGTATCTACTCCTGACATAAATATTTTGAAATAGGTTAAGAACAATTTGATATTTTTAAAGAAAAAAAATGAGCTTTAAATCATCTCTAGATTACTTATAATACCTAATACAACATAAGTAAAAATGTAAAAAAAAATGATGCTTTGACATAAGTACTCTGGAAATTCATATCCTTTCCTATGTTTTTTAAAGTGTTAGATTATATTCCCTGACATAAAGTTTCTTTGACCAAAGAGAATTTTTAATATTGCCAGTAAATGTATCCATACAGAATTCTCACATTCCTTTAATTATTTGCTTGGCTAAGTATTGAATGTAAATTGATTTATATGAGAGTGTAACTGATTAATAATTTCAATGATGTTTAAGTCATACACCTTTATGCAAATATAAAAACATACATTTGTTATAGTATTTACATGAGTGTAAATTTAATAGTAAATTAAATTCGTACAAGTTATATATGTGTATTTGTGTATATATATAGTTATATGAATATAATTATGTTCAAGCAGGTTTTTGTTGCTGTTTGCAATCATCTAATGTGGTTTGGATTTTCTTTCTTATTATTTTAAAGACTAGGCAGACCCAAATAGCTAAAACCAAATTCATCCATCTACATTGCTCCCATTTCCCCAAATCCCTCACCTACATTGTTCTGTTGGGAGGCTTTCGTCCATATGTGCATAGAACATTTCTCAGACTTTCCTGCCTAGCCAATCTCATATCAAAATACAGAAGCTACCCTATGGGGATCTTGCTGTCATCTGTTTTCCAACATGACCACTTCAATAGAATTGTCTCTGAAACAACTTTTTGAGGCCCCTGACTACCTTTGTAAAGATTTTGCTTTTAATTACTTTACCCTGTTAATATAAGATTAAGCCCAGAATATAGTTCATTGTGATGAAACTCTGAGATTAAGCCTGGAATATAGTTGATTGTGATGAAACTCTTCAAGAAGCTATTATTACCAAGATTTTTCTACAGAGAACCACATAGTTTGTGATTCTGGTGGGCTTAAATTTTGAAACATCCTAAAATTAGTCTACCAAACATATGTGAAGCCTTCCTCAACGTGTTTAACAATCATTAAACACATTGAGCATCTGCACTATACACAGAACAAGGAGGAAGCTAACATATTTAAGGACAAAATGTTTTTACGGGAGTCCTACTACAGTCATTGTAATCCTGTAAATTAATTATTCTACCCATTCTTGAAGATGAGTAAACTGAGACTGAGAGTGTTATGATTTAGATAGGAGGTGTTCCCCAAAAGCTCACATATGAGACAATGCAAAAAAAATTTAGATTGAAATGCTTGGGGTTGTGAGAGCTTTAACTTACTCTGTGCATTCATTAATCCAGTTGAGTGCAGTTACTGGGTGGTAACTGTAGGCCAGTAGGAGACAGGTCACTGGGAATGTGCCTTGGGGTATAGGTTTTGTCCCAGGTGAGCTGAGCATTCTGTTTCTTTGTTGACTCCTCCTGGGGCACTTTCTTCTATCATAGCCTTCCACCATGATGTTCTTCCTCAGCTTAGGGCCAGAGGAATGGAACTGGCTGTCTATGGACTGAGAACTGTGACCATGAGCGCCAAGTCTTTTTTTTTTTTTTAAGAAATTTAGTTATTGTACAATCAAAGATGCATTGAAAGAAACAATATGATATGCATATACTCTTAAATTAGATCTATCCCCTAGATCCCACCCTATTCTCCTTTGCCCTCTCCCCCCTCCTTCCTGATGCATATTTATGAATGCCCTAGGTTATGCTTTACCAGGCCTTTGCTGGGTCTAATACACGAGGCTGATCACCTTTCACACAGGCCTATGTCTAGCTCCAGCCTCCATAGATGAGTGAAGACATTCGACCCTTGACTCTCTGGATTAGGCTAACTTCACTCAACATTTCTTACATTGCCATCTATTTACCTTCAAAGGCTACAATATCATTGCTTCTAATTGCTGGATAGAACTCCGTGGTGTGTGTGTGTGTGTGTGTGTGTGTGTAGCCATAGTTTTTGGATCCATTCATCCAGTGAAAGGCATCTGAGTTGGTTCCATAATTTAGCTATTGTAAATTGAGCTGCTATGAACATGGATTTTGCTGTTTTGCTGTAGTGTGCTGTTTCTAACTCCCCTGGAAAAATACCTAGGAGAGAGAAAGCTGGATCAGATGGTGGGTTCACCTCCAGTTTTTTGAGGATTCTCCACACTGCTTTCCAGAGGGGTTATACTATTCTGCATTTCCACAGTGTGCTAGTGTTCCTATCTCTCTGCAACCCCTTCAGCAAATATTGCTATTTATATTCTTCATTTTTGTCAATCTGATTGGCATGAGGTGAAATGCTATAGTTTTGATTTGCATTTCTCTAACTGCTAGTGATTTAGAGCACTTTCTCATGTATTCATTGGCTTGGTCAAGGGGGACAAAATATAACATGGATAAGAGACAGCCTATTCAAGAAGTGGTGCTGGACAAACTGGACAGCAATTTGCATAAAGTTGAAATAAGAACCTTATCTTTAACCTTGCATGAAAAATAAATCAAAATGGATCGAGGAACCAGGAACTTGCAACTGCTGGACAAAAATTTAGGACCAACACTCCAGAATCTGGGTGTAGGCAAAGACTTTCTCAACATGTCCCCTAAAGTAAAAGAAGTACAGTCAAAAATCAATGCACGGGATATCCTAAAGATAAAAAGCTTCTGCACAGCCAAGGAAATGATGAAAATTGTCAAGAGACTTCCTACAGAGTGGGAGAGAATCATGGCCTGTAATCCTTCTGACAGGGGACTAATATCCAGAATTTAAAAGTCCACAAAAATCTCAATCTCAAAAACACAAACAACCCAATCAATAAATTGGCCAAAGAGCTAAATAGAAACTTCTCATCAGAGCACCAAGTCTTTTGATCACACCAACAAAGAGCTAACTAAAACAGAGAGGTTAACGGGCCTTGGGCAGCTAGTTACTGGTACAGTCAAGATTCAAATTTTGCAATTACTTATTTTAAAATCAATGCATTGCTTTATTCATAGCATTCAAAAGTCAAAAATATTCATTGCATGATCTAGAAAACTCTAAAAACACGCAGTTAAATGACTGCCCAAGAATTAAATTATGTTATAGAAAAGAAGGATAAATAAGTCAAAAGGCATCATTAAATTACCTTCAGGAGAATGAAATGATGTAATGAAAGTTTGAGAGGAGATATTAATGTGTTAGAAATTTTCAAAAAGGTGGTGAAGGTCTAGGGCATTGCTCAGTGGTAGTGTATTTGCCTAACATTTGTGTAGGAACCTGAATTTGATCCCCCAGGCTTGAGAGCTGAATTGGACCTGGAAATAGAGGTATTTGGGAAAGTAACTGGAATTAAAAGTAATACAAAATGACAAGAGAGACAAAAAATTAAAGTGATAAGAGAGATGTCAGAAAGAAGCAACAATAACTAGGTTTCCCGTAAAAGACAGTGAATGGAGGGGTAGTGTGGTTTTGGCACTTGCCTGGCATGCATGAGGATGCGGGCTTGAACTGTAGCACCACATACACAACAAAGTGTGGGAGTGACAAAAGCCACATGAGAACCTAAATAAAATTGATTCTTTCTTCTCTCTGCCTCTCTTTCTTTAAGGAAAAAAAAAGACAGTGATTGGTCAAGGAAAAATGGGAAAAAACGCAGTGGCAGATTAAATCTCAAAGGTCATTTTAGAGTTGGTTATTAAAGCTTTTAAGAGCTAACAGCAATTTAGATTCTAACCTATAGGAAAAAAGAAAATCACTGAAAATGTATTAAGTAAAATGACCTATTGAGAACAAAATCGAGTTTAGTCTGGAATAAGCAGGCAAAATATAATGTGATGGAAAGAAAAGTGAACCCGGGAGAGTAGTTAGGAAGATTGAGTAATATTGGGTACAAATTTTTGTAGGTAGGTATTATGGTGGTGGCAGGTAATGCAGAAAGACTTAGGGAAGTGTGAAATGTTTAGGTAGGCATCTTCACCTTGATAACGACGCATGGTCCATTCCAAAGCTGTGAAGTTAACATAATCATTTTATTTTTAAATGGATTGTACCACACATTGTGTGTTTCATAAGACATATGTTATAATCCTTTATGATAACCATGAGGAAATTACAAACTGTAACATAGTTTTAAGTCTTTAATACAATTTAATTTTTACAATTTTAGCTGCATTTGACAGTGCAATTTTTTAAACAGGGATTTTTTTTTTTTTTTGAGGGGGAAAGGAGGACTAAAATTAAATGATAGATACCAATATCAATTTTGACCAAAAAAGTTCATATCACCAGATTTTATTTTTTTATTTTATATAATGATGCAGGTGATTCACCTGTAGAATGAAGTTTTTTTAGCATTATGAAATCCAATATTTTGAAATATTTTCCCTCAAGAATTCTATTTTTTGTAATTTTTATAATTCTGAAGAGATTCTCTTATCAGAAGTTTTTCATACTTTCTGGGATTTTGTATAATGTCTGGTGCTATCAGTAATAAAGGTTGCAATGAAGTAACAGCTATGATTATAGGACTCCTGTAATTAAAAAATAACAGGGAATTTCTTTTCTGCCCTGGCAGCTATGAAAGTAGCAAGGAGTATCTGTCTATTTAGAAAAAAAAAAACCGATCATCTTTCCCTTGGTCAATTAGTATGTCCAGATTTTAAAAATAAAAACTTAATGCACACGCTATTCTTATTTTTCCACTGTCATGGACATTTAATTTTCTAAAATATGATTCTGTAAAATGTCAACTAAGCAATGGTACGTCATGGTTTTAGATAGAATAATAAATATGTTACTTGTCTTGCAATGTTAAATTATGAATTAGCATTTACTTTGTTACAAGAGAAATATTAATTTTTAATGTAGTGATTATTCTCATTATCAAGATAATTCTACCATATATAACTGACTCTGTAAAGAAACGTTGTTCTTAGGTCTAGGGTGCAAGATTCATAATCTTATTTTTGAATGTGTTTCACACTCTTATTTATGAGCTTCTTATCATGGTGGCATTCATAGTTTAAGATTTTTAACTTAAACTTCTGTAATCGAAATGTGACTATGTGAAGTGGAGGCTATGCGATCAAAAACAGGCATTGTCCACTTCCTAGAAATTTCATCTAAGAGAAATAACATGTGTGTCAGTTATGAAACTTAGCCAGATTTCTAGGGAATGTTTATGTCTCAATTTCTATAGAGCTACTTCATCAGATAAGCAGACTTCTGAGAAGCCAGACCTCCCAAAGCAGCATTTATAATTTAAAAAAAAGGGATCTTAATAGTAATCATTAAAACTCATTGTTGTTGGTAGAGTTTTCTATTTTTGTTTGTTTTGGTTTTTCCCTTTGGGTGATTTTTTTTTTTTTTAATGACCAGAAGAACCGAAAGATGCTTCTAATATTGAAATGCGGAGAGAGAAAGAACTTAAAAAGGAGGAACATCATTTAGTCTCCCTCATCCAAAATATCTATAATCTAGCTAGATAAGTCTGGGAGTTCAAATAAATGAATAAATAATATGAAATCATGTGGTTTTCGTACTCATTATTATTCTAAATGATATGATGCCCTGTTCTAAAATACAATCATTGGCTGACCCAGCTATTACAGTAGATATAATAAAATTTATTATACCATGTTATATACTCTAATATGTATTGTTAGACATAGGGGAGGTATCTCAACTTCTGTCAGGGAATCCTTATACTAGCCCTTCTCCATAGCTTGACTCCACAAATAGACGGATGGACGTGGTATAGCCTGCCTGAAATTTCATTTTGAGAGCTAGTTCTGCCTCAGTCTCTGCCTCTCAACAGAGATCTGACTCTTAGACAAAAAGAGGAATTGTAATCATTCACCAAGGGCCAATGCTACTGAAAATACAGAACCCTAAACGCTAGCTCTCAAGATACCAAAATACAAAACTCACAAAAACCTGGTGATCCTATAACAAAAATATATTAGATGTTGGAAAATAATTTTCGAAAGGTTGCTTTGAAAAGAACACTACACTTGTTTCCAATGTAACTTTGAAATCTGGAGTGTTCCTGAGTAACCCCATAAATGCACGTTTCCTGTAACTTAGCCACAGTGAGTGAGAAAGCCCACCATCATCTAACGTGCACACACACATCTTCAGGAGGCTTTGTGTGTGCACCTTGAAGTGAGTTATTCCTGAATCTTGGTACTATAGAAGGCCCTTGTGGAATAATTGAAGTCCATTCTACATGACATGCTGGATAAAGCCAAGTTAGAATAACAAAACATCTAAATGTGCACGGATCAGGACAGGAAAAAGTTTACACTGCAGAATCTTAACAGATTCTAGGACATCCTGAGTTTTGTATTCAGAGTTATCAATAAAATTGTTAAATCAAGAAGTCATTGGAAATCTCTTAAATTCTGTGTGTTATATTAGAATATACTGGAGCTTCAACTGATGAATGGATAAAGAAAATGTGATACACACACACACACACACACACACACACACACACACAATGGAGTTTTATTCAGCCATAAAGAAAACTGAAATTACATCATTTGCAGAAAAATGGATGGAAATAGAGACCAATATGTTAAGAGAAGTAAGCCAAACTCAGAAGTCAAGAGTCTTATGTTTTGTCTCATATGCAGGAGCTGGAGAAGGAAAAAAGGAAAAGGATTCAGTGGCAGAAGAGGGGGTGGGATGGGTTCAGGGATCTGATGCAAAGCAAAGGAAGATCAGCAGAGGAAAGGGACCACAGAGTGGGAACTAGAAATGGAGAGGGGATGTGCTGGGGAGGAATGTCTGCCAAATTATACTGTTACATTATGTGCATGTATGAATATGTAGCAACAAATTCCACCACTATGTCCAACTTTAACGCACCAATTAAAGAGTGAGAAAAAAATTAAAATAAACAGTGTTGAAAAATAATATACTGGGGCTAGAAATCTAATTCAGAGTAGTGTTAAATTAGTATGCAAAGTGATAAGCAAAAAAGATAATGGCATGCAACGTATTATTATCTTCCTTTTTATAATAGACAAATGAATCGGTCTAGACTAGATCTTATAACCATTTTAATTTTCAACATAAACTAAAATTAAATCCTCTAAAGCTCAGTTACAACAAGGAAAAGCAAATACTAATGTCCCTGATTAGGATTACCCCCTACCAGCTATACCAGAAAATGTAATTGTACCTACATATAATATTGTCTTAGAATTAATTGCTTCATATTTTTCATCTTACTTTACCAGAAAAATGTACCGTTCTTCATGCAGAAATTATATCTTTATCCATTCAACAAGGATGTATATTTCTTTTTCTCCCTGTGCCAAAATGTACAGTGCAGAGCATGTAGTTGGAGTTCAATAATTAATTATTAATTAGGCTTGTTTGTATGACATTTCAAAAGGCTCAGACACAAGTTTCAGGGATGGACACCTATAATGAAGGTGTTGTATTTCACTTAAGGAAATCCATGATTGTTCTTAAAAATGCATTAACAAACCCAAGAGCACATATGTTTTCATTATTTTTCTCTGCTATGCCTATCACGTCTACTCGACAAATTGCAACTGATTGCTTCAAATACAAGCGTGCAAATAATTCTCGAAGTAAGTGAGGAAGATTTCTTTACTTCATTTTTTCTGACTCAAGTCCACAAACCACATATACTTCCACACGATGTTGCTTCTCATGGAAGGAAATCCCACTGGTATACAAAGAACAGGGGCCCCAACCAATGATGTGACTGCACCCTCAGCTGCTAGCAGCAGAACATTTGACCAAAAATGTATTGGTCAAAACTAGATCAATGAACAACAAAATAAATAATGATATGATTGTGTTCACAAAGATGAAAAATTAAGGGGCTGGAGTGGTGGCTCAGTGGTTATGATGCTTGCCTGGCATTGAGCAAGGATGCAAGTTCAAACCCCAGCACCAAGTATGCAACGAGATCTTGGAGCAACAAAAGCCATATGAAAAACTAAATAAAAATAATTTTCTCTCTCTCTTTAAAAAACAAAACAAAACAAACAACAAAGATTGGAAAAAAAGTGTCTTCAGAGGGGCAAAACATGGAATGTACCTCCCTAACCAAGTGATTGGGGTTCATATCACTCATAATAAAATACTGATATCGGGAACCTTTCACATAATGATGATAGAGCATCTTTTCACATGCTTCCCCTAGATTCATAACCTCATCCTAGTCATAAGAAAACAACACACAAACTTAAGTTAAGGAACATTTTATAATATATGATCACAATCCTTAGGAGACCAAGTCACAAAAAACAAGACAGAAGAAGACTGTTTAGGATTTAAGGAGACATGAAAGCTAACTACAAGATGCTACCCAGTCTCAGACACCAAAACAGGAAAAAGACATTAGGGAGAAATGAACAAAATCTATAGTCTAGTAAATAGCATTGTCCCGATGTTAAGGTCTTAAATGTTGACCATTTTACCATGTAAGATGTTAACCTTAGGGAAACAAGAGAAAACTCTGTACCATCTTTGTAACTCCCCTTCAAACAAATTATTTCAAAATTAAAAGTGTTTTTTAAAGTTGGAAGTAATATTAACTGAAAAAAATTAACACCCTGACTTCTGTCATAGGTCATTTATTCAAGCATTTATTCCTAGAACACAAGTTCCACGACGGCAAGGAACTTTCCAGTGCTATTCACCACTGCAGCCCAACATCCAGGCACAACAGAGAGAGCTTTTCAATTTTTGAATTAAAAATAAGACACCACTTAATAAATTTGGCTTATCTTTATATCTTAAAAGTAAAATAGGGGCTGGAGCGGTGGCTCTGCGGTTACCGCGCTTGCCCAGCATGCGCAAGTACACGGGTTCAAACCCCAGCACCCACGTACACAACTAAGTGTCCGAGAAATGAAAGCCATGTGAAAAACTCAATAAAAATTGATTCTCTCTGTCTCTCTCTCTCTCACTGTCCTTCTCTCTTTTTAAAAAAATAATAAAATTAACAATGCACCAATAAAAAGATAAACAACAAGAGCAACAAATCAAGCTAGCCAGTGTTTTCACGCTCTCCCTGGTCCAGACTTTCACAGCCATTTCTCATCTTCCTAGTTTGGGGAGCTGGGATGAATTTATGGATGAGGAATCACACTGAGTCTTGTCTAAAGATTCTCTAACTGTGAAGTTAGATGCCTTTCAAAAATTCGGTGAATAGCTCTGGTGGCTTGCAGCAAAAGCCAGCCAGCTTTTAGAGTGATCTGGAAGTCATTCCTGATCACCAGGAGCTTGTTAAATGGGGGACTCTGTGACTGCTGGAGGCTTTTGAGTTAACACTCTGCAGGAAGCTGACAGGGCACATGTTACACTTCGCTTTATCTTCAAACGGGTTTTCAGAGGAGAGGAAGCTAGAGGGAGATGGCAAACACCTCTGGTGAGAATTCTTTAAATGTGAGAGGGTTTCACCCTGCTGTCAGAAAGCTTCATTCCTGACACTTTCCTCTATCTAAACGGAATCATCTTTGGAGCATAAAAATGACAGGATATGGCTTTTCAGTCACATAAAGGCTAACAATGGGAGAAGAGGCTCAACCCCAGGAATCTGACCCAACAGGGAAAAAAAAAATTCTGATTCATATTCAAAATGTGCCACCTTGGAGCCAGGACACAAATAATACATCTGCTTAGCAACTGAACTGGCCAAAATAAATAATGCTTTCTCTTCTGCTGCTTACCTCTCCATAGAATATATTACTCTTGCTGAAAACCGAAGAGAATATACCATCTGGATTTTTTGTAATCTCATAAAATTACAAATAAAACTTTCACGGAATCATAACATCTGCTTCACCGTTACCCTGGAGAAAACTCGTCTGCAGAATCACACGAGGACATGTAGCTTATGCACAGCTTGCATTGTGCGTTTGGTATTCACCTTGTCTTTGAGGGGGTTGGAGAACATCAGCAATAAATACCAGATGAGGAAAACAGCCTCTGGACATAAAAAGGCATTTGGTTTATGTTATTGATAGTATTATCAAAATTGAAATATGCTGTTGTTAATTTGCTCACAAGAATCTATGGCAAACTTTTTAGTACACACTTTCTTAAGAAATAGATGTTCTGAGTAAATGGACGATGGAATGGATGAAGAGTGTCACCTTTGCCTTCCAACTGGAGCTACTTGAAAGGTGTCAAGGTGGAAGTGTACTAATGTGTTAGAAATAAACCTGGTACATACTATATCTTTTTTCTCTCTCCACGATTACTTCTCCAAAGACAGATCACACCTAAATATTTCTTAAACATAAACATATCTTTCCATTTGCTATTGTGACCACCCCAGCCCAGGCCAGCATTTTCCCCCTTATCTCCTGTCTTGCTTACATCTATCCAGTGGTGAGCCGATAGACCAGCATTCCAACAACAGCATTCCAAACCCAATCAGCAAAACATTTATTTGTGATGCTTACTGATTTCCACTATGAAAATGTTCCCACCACTGTCAATTTCAAAACCAGTTCACTAAGTTCATGAATATTTAAGAGTTGGAGCTCTGTACCAGGCTGAACTAGCTCATCTGCTACTTGATGAGTGCATCCTTGATGCACTGTGGAATAGAGCCTGGCATGCGTAATTTTGCTGAAATCCTTCAGTAGCTTCCATTTTCCTTAGCACTGAATTGCAAATCCCTCCCAGAATTTGCATGGTTATCTATAATTTATCTGACCCACACTGGCCTCTTCCATCTTGTTTGATGCCTCTCTTTTAATCACTCACCAACCATATTGGTTTTGATGTTCTATGTTTTATTTTGTTTTTGTCCATTTTCCTTTAATTTACCATGGGATCTCTGATCACAGGGCCATCCACCATGCCATTTCTTCTCTCTTCTTGAAAGTTTCCATTTCTTTAGGTCTTAGCTTAAGTATTCATCATCCAGGAAAACTCTGGACATCCTTTCCTAACTGTAAACTCTTCAAAGTTCATAGGATTACTTGTTTAATTACAGTTCTAACCCCAAAGTTCCCTGAAAGCTTTCTGACCTCTCCATAAGCCTCTGAAACCAAATAGGTTTAGCAAAAGTCCCTGGTACCTAGGAGACCCTTACTTTCCACACATAGTAAGTAAGGATTTTCATCTTACATACCCACTCCTTAGGTATGTGCATATTTATAAATAAAATAAATTCATATTTATATTCAAAGTTATAACTTTTGCCATTTGGAGTCAAATAAATTCCAAAAGAGAAAGTTCTCCAAATTCTTGAAAGAAAAGTGTGGTTTTAAAAATAATGTATTCTGAAAGCCGAGGTCTTATGAAAACCAAAAGCCATGCAATTCCTAGTGATGACTGAGAAATGCCACCTTTAAAGAGGCTTTCTGAATATAATACAGGAACACATTTTTTTTCCTACTCCAGGACACACACTTTTGAATCTTGGTTCAGAGCCTGGAACCCAAAGATAAATTTGTATAAACTTGTCCGGGTTGATAAGCAAGAAATCCCTGCCTTAAGAAAGACATGATATCTTCAAGTTTGCTTCCAACTCAAGGAGTCTAAGATTCCACAAAATAAATATGGGTGGTGGGTGGTAATAGAATTGTGTAATTCTTTTCTTCTGCCTCCCCTTACTGTTTTGCTTTCATGCTCTGGGAACATCTTTGGAAATTAGAAGAAACTATACCTACAGATGAGACGTTTCCTGAGCAGTACTCAGAAAGCAGGAATAGGATAGCAGGACAAAATGATTTCGCTATACAAATCTTCAACCTCTTTCCTAATGTTAGTATTGGAAAAGATTATCTACAGAGATTTGAAGAACTGAATGTGTAAAGACAAAACATAAAATGCTTAAGACACTGCATATATATATATATATATTCTTAAATTTTATAGACTCCTAGATGTGGTTTTCCACATAAATCAAAATATCAGAGCAATGTATAAAACATGACTTATAAATATTAAAATATATTTTTGAAAGCTCA
>PVKS010020449.1:0-36794 GCA_004027875.1 Aplodontia rufa | reverse complement strand
ATCAAATGGATGGAGATGGATAGAATTATGCTTAGTGAAGTCTCCCAATCTCAGAGACTCAAGGGCCGAATGGTTTCTCTCATCTGTTGATGCTAGCATATATGGGGAAGCAGTAGGGCTGACGGCTAACCTAACAAAACTGCAAATTGAATGACTTTCAGAGCATTAGGGGGATGGCTCTCTAGGATACTTGGAGGTGAGGGAGGGGTATGGGGAGGGGGGAGGATATATGAACAACTCATAGGAGTCTGGAAATTGGGAAGATGGGGGAACCATCCCAGAAGCCGATGTCATTCCTCTACGAACTACCCATTTAACGCATGAGTTCTTCTGGGGGAAACTGCAATAGGTAAAATCCAAGGTGGTTATCCATGATCTGATCCACTGATTGCTAATGTTTTGATAATGTTTCCCCCTCAACTGTATTTCTATATTCTTCTAATAAAAGAAAAAGAATAATCCTAAATGGCTGTGAACGATGACTGCATAAAGAAAATGTCACACACACACACACACACACACACAATGGAGGATTAATAAGCCTTTAAAAAAAAGGGAACCCTGCCACATGCTGCAACATGATGAATCTTAAGGGTGTAATGCTGAGTAAAATAAGGCAATGACAAAATAACAAATACAGCACGATTCTACTTACAGAAGGTATCTAAAGTAATCAGACTCATACAAACAGAGTAGAATAATGGTTGCTGGGGCTGGGGGAGGGAAGGGAGGTGATCAGGAGTTTCTCTTCTGTGGGTGTAGATAAAAATGTTCTAGAGGACTGCTCTTCCACAATGTGTGTGTAGTTAACAATATCCACAGTGGTAGACTTAAAAATGTAAGAGAGGAAATTCATGTTATGTGGGATTTTTTTTTATCACAGTAGAAATTTTTTTTCAGTGGAATTGAAATTAAATCATTGGATATAAAGAAATGGCATTCAACAAGGAAAATGACTTGGTTCAATTAAGAAAGTTAAGTAGAGATAAAACTGGGGGAAGAACTCTAATCTCGGCATGCTCAGTCCAGTGTCCTCTGGGAACGACACCAAGTCTCAGTTAAATCAGGTGCCCCAGAGAGTAAGCCACTGTGACTCACCTGGGAAAAATGATCTATCTTCCTTTTTTCTCCCTTTGGCTTAGCAGTTCGATATCATTTGGCTAACCCAATATGATATCCTAAAAGGATTAGATTGAACGAGCTAACAGTAAAGCATTGTCAAGCCACAACTTCCCCTATTATAGAATTTCCTGAAATGCATAGGTATAGGCAAAGCAAAATGGGTCTTGTTTGGCTATCTTCAAATGGGAGTGCAAGATATCCCATAGTGTTAGAGTCAGTTTGAAATATTTACATATGATATATACAATTCTCTGGAATACTTTAAATTATGTCTGGATTACTTTTTTTTAAAGAGAGAGAGGGACAGAGAGAAAGAGAGAATCAATCTTTTAGTTTTTCATGTGGCTTTCATTGCTCCAACACTTCATTGCTAAATGGTGCTGGGGTTCAAACCCACATCCTTGCATATGCCAGGCAAGTGCTATAACCGCTGAGCCATCACTCCAGCCCTCTAGATTACTTTTAATAACTAAAAGAACACTGCCCACACATCACAGCATAATATTCAGCACATAGCAAATTCACACTTTGATTTTTGTAACTTTCTACAATTTTTTGCTGAATATTTTGATCTGAGATTGATTTAACCGGCAGATGCAGAACCCATACAAACAGCAGGCTGGATGTATACATATTCAACAATGATAGTCTCCAGGGAGTGACCAGGAAAGAATGATTATGGTGTCTATTTGGTGACCCATTTTGGTACTTGGATGTTTGAAATCACAGCCTTGACTCATAGATTTTTCCCCCACATTCTGTGATCACTTATTAAAAAATGTAAGGTTAATGAAATTCTCTGCTTTGCCATTATAAATAATCCTCTGTGGGAGACAAGTAGCATTTTATATGTGACTCATATAATAATTCATTTTAAATTCACCCTGCGGCACTGATCTCACTGCATCCTCATTTCTAACTCTGGTTTCTTCTTGCCTAATGAGATCAGGTGCCTCTGTATTTTTGTTTCTTCATAATTTTTTGCAAACAATTTAAATTTGTGTTTAATCTTGAAAGAAAATAACTCAGTTGTGCTCAGAGGTGGAGAACAAAATGTCCTTAAATGGTCATAGTAATGTTTCCTTAAAATTCTTTTGTGTCATCCCTTTTACCTCAGTATCTCTATCTCATCTTCAAAATTCTCCTTTTTCCTTCTCTCTATTGCTCTCCAGTTTTCTTGGGCCTCAACACGCATGATGCTTTCCTTAAGCCTGTCCACCTGTCTTCCTTCCTTCTTTTGTTATTAAATGCTAACTTTCACTTTATGTAATGAATTATAAAAGTAATGCATACGTACATCACATAATAAAATTCAAACAATTCAGTAATTGAAATGTCACTTTGAGCACCTACTTAGTCCTGATCCTCCTTGCAGAGATAACTGTGGTTATTAGTTCACATATATTCCTCTATATCTTCTTCTCTCTGATTATTAAATTGGATCATATGAAATTGCTATTTTTATAGGTCATAAATGGTCAAATATCAACAATTTTACAAGGTTCAACTATCTATGCTTATAATGGATTTTAAAATCATGAATAGAATAATATTATACATATTGTATTGCAATTTGAAAATTTTTCCCCACATAGTAATATATCATGACATCATCTAAGTCAGTGCATATAGCTCTGACATCACTTGAGCTTCAGGGAAAAGCCAGAGGAATTAAAACAGATTGAGACACAAATTCAGAAGAAGCAAAATTAAGGCATATTGTGATTGCTGATCCTTTTCTTCCTGGGATATCTTCTCACAAAATATTTTCTTCTGGTACTTTTTGTTTTTAAATGAAACATACAAATATAATTCAACAACATCAATGAACACTCACAATTAAGTTTATGGCTGCAAACCATAAAAATCCACAAGGCCTTGGCTGGAGAGATGGCTCAGTGGTAGAGCACTTGCCTGGCATGCATGAGGACCCAGGTTCGATCCCTAGCACCACATACATGACTAAGTGGAGGAAAAACAAAAAACTAAATGAAAATAAAAACCCACAAGTCCTTGAAGTCAGGGTTTAGAGGATCAGGATTAAATAAAATAGCTAAGTATATTTCAGGAAAAGTACCCTAGATGAGAGGGTAAAATTCATTTAAAAAGAAGTAAGTCATTTTAAGAATTGCTAGAAACGTAACTGAAAACTCAGCAAGACATCTTGAAAATAATAGCATTGTTAAAGAAACAACTTCAAACAAGTGGGGAAAGAAACTCTTGTGCAATGTGTCTAAGATCCAAAAAGATCCCCACCCTGAATCATGTGGCAAGTGCCTTCAAGTTTCAGGATGAAAACTGGGATGCTAGAGGAATCAGTGCAAAGGCAGTGGTGTGGTGACGTCATGGACTCATGCTTGTGGGGAACTTGTCAACTCGGGAGTCTCCTGGGGATAGAACAAAGGGCATAGGAAGCTAGAATCAGAAGCCAGACATTCCAGTTCTGAGCACTGAATTCCAAATGAATTCTTGCACAAGCCCATTTCTGTTCCAAATGAGTACCAGGCATAAGCAAGTCAGTTATGAAACTATCTATAATCTGTAAAGATGCATCCCTCTCCCTTCTCTGCCTGGTATTCTGTAAATATTCCATTAAGTCCCTCTGAGTAGGGTCCCTTGGAGTGGATTAAACTTGTGCTAATACCTGTACCTTGTACTCAGACCTCTGCCTTCTAGCCTATGAAGGAAAACATTGAAATAACATACCTTACTACGTGACAAAATAAAACGAGACTACTCTGGGAATTCAGAGGAAGAAGGATTAATTCAGACCAGAGAATCAGATAAGTCTTTCTAGGAAGATTTTCTATTTGGGATTAAAGGAAGAACAGGAAAAGATGTTTTCTGCATGTAAAAGAGATACATGCTACCTGAGTCCATTTTCCATTGCTATAGCTGATTACCCAAGACTAGGTAATTAATAAAGAAAATGAATTTCTCAAAGTTTGAAGGCTGAGAAGTCTAAAAGCATGGCCCCAGCATCTCTTTGGCATCTGGTGAGGGCTTTCTTGTGCATCACTTGGTGAGACTTCATGTATGCTAGCTTGGATCTCTCTTTGTTCTTCTAAAGCCACTAATGCTACCATTGGAGCTACATCCTCCTTGCCTCATCTAATCCTAAGTTGTTCCAAAGGCTTCACCTCCAAATACCATTAGCTTATGAATTTGGAAATTAAGTTCCTGTCAAATGAACTTTTCAGGGACACATTCAAATCACAGCAAATACTCACTACATATTTTGAAACTATAAAAAAATTAAAATAATTTGTAATTTTGACTCTAAAAGATAACATTTGTATTTGGTATATGTAATTTTTTGTAATTTTAATAAACATATACATACATGTACATGTACATTTCTATTTTTTTCTTAGTGGAATAGGAATTGTAAGTCATCGACATTTTTTTACCCAACATTTTTTTCTACTTCTTGTATTGTGATAACATTTTCATGGTACTGAATATTTTGAAAATCATGATTAAAGACCAGGTAGCCTCTATTAGATGGATGTATCATGATTTGCATGCTTTCATAATTTTTAAAATAAATTTTAAAATTCCGTAAATCTGCTACATTATATACATTTGTGTTCATCTCTGAAATTTTTCTTAGGATAAACTCCTAAGGAATGGCACACAGAAATAAATATTTAGACATTCACAAGCGTTTTTCCAAATAGTTTTCTGGACTACACGTTCCAGTCAGTCCTCTGTGCCGAGAGGAGCATGAATATGAGAAAGACAGATGACTCAGACCAACTTGAATCAGACCAGGTTCAGCTGAGATCCATTTTCTAGAACAACTACAAATATTATCTAGTCCAACATATTTGGGCAATAATAAAGTACCCACTCAGACAAAAGCAAAGAATACATGATAGATGTATCATGAGGTCAGCTGGGAAGGATGGTTGACTGTCATGATGGAAACTATAAGATTTATTTGAGAGATAATTGGGAGCTTTCAAAGAGCTGGGAGCAGGGGAAGTCCCCGCCTACGTTCAGCAAGCCATATCTCACAGATACAGGAGAATGAGTTGTGCAACTGTGAAAATAGAAGCACAGAGACCAGTGAGGAAGACATAATGGTTCGGATCGAAGGTGTTGGATGTGTGAATGGGCTGTGGCATCAGAGATGGAAAAATCAAAACTGGGATGAAATACCTTAGGAGAATAAATTAATGGGATCGGGTGGTGATATTTTTTCAAGGCTGAGAGAGTCGATTGGAGGCAAATTGTGCAGGGCAAAGGTGAGAGGAGTGGAGAAGTGAGGATGTTATTTAGGTTTGTGTGGCACTGGAGTGCTGCTTTGGTACCAAAAAAAAAGTTGAGGTGAAGTTATCTTCGCATTCTCTGAACCTGAGTTTTCTTATCTCTGAGACTGAACTAATTCCAAATTCACCCTGCAGGGACATTGAGAGAACTACAGATAGAATGTACCAAGCATTTGCATAGCACCAGGACACATATCAGGACTCTGAAAAGCCTGGTCCTTGTTTTTCCTCCAGAGAGCCAATCCATCTGCTTTGCCATTGGACGGAATAACCAACAACAAATCCTACCAATAAAATCTGGATTTATTGAAGTCAGAAACAAGCTGACTCTCAAAACAGTTTGTAAGACTTGCCCTAAACTCTTAATGTGTGTTATTTTTAATACTCGCAGAAACCATCCAAAAATAGTGTTTTTATTCCCACTTAGAGAGAATTGCAGACAGCACTGCTGGAGGACAGCAGGGTGGAGTAATACTCCGCACAAGGTGCAAACACATTCCATGAATCTTCTTGGTGCAGCTGCAGTAGCAGGGATGGGCAAAGACATTCACCTCTAAACCTCCAGTCAGAAAAGAAGCAAATGTGTTTCCTGATGTGCCGAACCACACAGCGTAATAGCCTCTACTTCCTATGCTCCTTCTGTGGAAAGAATCCCTAAAACTGTTTGTGAAGGCGGAGGAAAGAGGGGGTGACAGGAAGGAACAGAGTGAAAGCATTACACATTTCCCTTTCTGCTCTGACTCAAGTTCTTTGAAACAGACTGTTTGGAAACACCTTGCCTCAAGCAAGATGCATTCCGGCACTTCCCAACTGTGTGGCTGTGCATTGTTACTCTGTCTTGATAAAGAACATAGTCCTGTTTAAGCGGCTAGTGCTGGGTTCCCCAAAATATATCATTTTCAAAATGAAAACCTAGAAAACCAAAGAGCAAAAGTGACCTGCAAGACTTTAAAATAAAGGCAGACTATGATATGGAGCATGAGTAAGAGATTTGGCATCAAACAGACTAGCATTCAATTCACAGTTTTGCAACTGAATACTTCTGTGACCTTGGGAATGACCATCCTGAACCTGTGGCCTTTCCACTATAAAATAGGATCCTACATTCATTGGCGGTTACTGAACACCAAGTATAACCCATGCATTATTCTAGGTACATAGGATACAGTAGAGAATGAAGAAAATAGAAATCTGTGTCTAGTGAGTCTTACAGTTAAGTTAGCATATATATTAGGTAGTGAAAAGTGCTAAGAAGAAAATAAAAAAGGAAGATGTGAAATTTTTGTGCAGAGAGAACTTAGATGGAATTTTCAGATGCCCGCGGCATCTCATTGAAAGTGAGTTTTTTAAATAAAGAGGTTAAGGAAGTCAGGGATCGAGCTATGCAAATTGCTGAGCATGGCGAGTAGGTAGTTGTTAACACAGGGATGTTGCATAGGGGAAAGATCCAGGCTACAGGTGTAATCTAGAAATCAGTACCTAATAGATGATACTATAATGAAAGCCATTAGATTTATGAGGTCCCCAGGGAGTGATTGTAGACACAGGAAAAAATTCTGTGTCCAAATCTTGCACCCTACAACATGACATAATTTAAGAGTATAAATGAGAGAATGTTCCAGCGAGAGACTGAGCAAGAAACATATGAGGATAAACAGGTGAGTGTGGTGTCCTCGAAAAAAAGCTGTTTTGGTAAAATATCAAGGACAAAATCACTGCTTGGAGTGGGTAGAAGAGAGAAAGGAAGAAGACCAGTGTGTCCAGAAAACTCTTTCAAAATGCTTTCCTGTAAATGAAAGGAGAAGAAATATGGCTATAATGGAGATGAAGTAGGTTCAGGAGAAGGATTCTGTTTCTTTATTACTCTGATGGGGAAAAATAATCCCACACATATTTTAATGTTAGGGGGGAAAATCCAGTAGAGTAGGAAAAACAAATGAAGTTTTCAAATTATGGAGTAGTATCTACAGAGAATTGGGATAATAATAACAACCATAAAATTGTAATTGATCTTGTCTATTGAAGACCTGCTATGAGTTATGTTCTGTAATAGGCTCTTTACATTTATTATCACTCTCCATAATGCCCTGCTTATTATTCCCATTTGCAAACAAGGAAGCTGAGGCTTGGAGTGTTGGTATTTAGACTCCAAATTTTCCAACGTAAATGTGCACACGAATCACCTGGAATCTTGCTAAAAATGCAGATTTTGATTCAGTAACTCTGGCCTGGAATTTGAGAGTCTGCATTTCTAATAGACTCTGAGGTGACACTGGTGCTGCCGGTGACCACACAGTGAGTAATTAGAAATCCTATCGCACTGACCTGCTGATCTGTGTGAGGAAACTCCCATGTTCTTTCTGTTATGCCATGTGTCTTCCTGTGATCTTGGGAGAGCCACAGATTAGAAAGCCAAAGGGAAAGGGACACCCAAAGAAGCAGTGGAGGAAGGAAAACAATAATTTCATCTGCTTTCTTGCAAGAAGAACCTTTAGGAAAGTGAGCAAATGTGAGTTTGACACGCAGAGCAGGTGCTTGGTATTGGCCCACCTGAAACACCAAGATGCCCCTGTTGAGCCGTTTCAGAGTGTCTGGGCCAAATACGCTTTTCCTCTCCTGATGAAGGGCTGATTCAACCCAATTATTCTTCTTTAAATTCTTTATGGTCTTTGTGTCTGTAGAACAACACACTAAAATTCTTCCCACATCTAGACCTCCAATAGAAAAATAGACAGTTGTTCTTATCGCAGTCCAACCTAAAAACTCATTCTTTGCATCATCTAGGTGTGGTGCAAGGTAGAGCACTCGAATGTCAGAATCCGGTACAGTTGGATTTATACCCTAGCTCTGCACTGTAGTTTAGATCTGGAGTGTCCCCCAAAAGCCCATGTGTTAAAGGCTGGGTCACCAGCTGGGAACAACTGGGGAAAGGTGGAACCCCTAGGAGGTGAGGCCCTGGTAGAGGAAAGATTACTTGGGGGCATGTCCTTGCAGGGGCTATGAGGACCCCAGCCCCTACTCTTTCTCTTTTTACTTCCTGGCCACCACAGAAAGCTAACTAATATACTATACTATAATTAGGTATGTGAACTGGGCACATTTTGACTATACCCTCATCTCTGATTTGCACCAGGCAGCACTGATTCTGGTAGAAAGCATGGCTATTGGGAAGAAGAACAAGAGCTCAAGTTTTTTGTTTTTTTTTTTTTAAGAGAGAGTTACAGTAAGAGAGAGGGAGAGAGAAAGAGAAAATCAATTTTATTTGGTTGTTCATGTAGCCTTTGCTGTTCAGACACTTTGTTGTGTATGTAATGCTGGGAATCCAACCCATGTACTCGCATGCCAGGCAAGTGCCTTAACGCTCCAGCCCCAAGAGCTCAAATCTTAATTCCACTACTTCCTAGTAGGGTTCTTAACCCTGCCAAGTCTCAGCGTGTCTCATCTTTAAAATTAGGAAAATAATACACCTCCTTATGAGGTTGGTGTAAAAGTCAAATGAAGTATTCCAGGTAGACAGCAATAAATGCCCGCTCTTATTGTTAATATCAATGCTATCATTGCGGGGCTTTTGGGGGAACTGTTTGAGACAGACGTGAAAGTGCACAGGACAGTGCGTGGTGTGGAGAAGGCACTCTGTTCTGCTTTGTTTCCCTTTTCTTCTAATCAACTCCTGGGTACTGGATAAAGGTTGTTAATGGCAACCAGGCCAGGGTGGGGAGGGTGGGGGGAGTGAGGGATAAGGGAAGAAGAATCTTAAGTATCTAGGATTTAGCAATCAAATCAAACTAGCCTGAGGCATCACTAAAGAATAAAAACTGGGAACTCTCAACTCCTGTGAGAAGCCCAACTACACACAGCTGGGTAAAGAAGCTCAGAAAATTCAAAAATTAGTATGCATGCATATGCTCATTTCTTTAACATGGGAATAAAGCAGAGGAGACATAAGATCGGGAGTGATCAAAGAGGGAAGATCTTGGACTAGGACTGGCCATAACTTACTTTGTCAATACCCATGTATGCATGAATATGTAACAACGATTCCCTCCAATGTGTAAGACTATGCTAAAGGAATAAAAAAACAAAGAAATAAAAGAAAAAAATCACAGAGAAAATTTTTTTTTCTTTTTTGGGAAATAGGAAATACAAGAAAGAGGAGATGAAGATGCTCTCAGAAGCCTTGGGGACTCACACAGAAAGATTCTATAGGCTCCCACTCTTGCTGTTAGTGTTACACCTGAGCTCAGCTTCATCAGGCAGCACTTCCTGGAATTTCAAGATCCTCGTGGCACTGTGGCCACCTTTGCAGAAGTGTCTGCTGTCTTGCAATGCCATGATTTCAACTCTTAGGTCTTTGAATAGCATATGGACAGATGTATTCAAAATTTTTCTTTTTGCTTATTTTGGAGAATACAAAAATCATTAAAATTCACATTAGAGCATAATCTAACTTTATCACTAGTAACTCTAAAACATCAACTAAAAATGACAAATAAAAGAATAATTTGCAGAAATTTCAGCAACTGTTCTATCATCTTCATTCAAAGTGCCTGCCCATTATGTGCAAGGGATTGTAACTAAAACTAAATGAACATTGCTTTGTCTTCCAGGACATTGCAGGAAATAAGAAGAATGAAAATAACAAATTAAAATGTGATTTGTGTTGACGTTCCTGACATTAGTTACGTTACCAACATTATCAGTTGCACCTTTTGTGCTGCTTTTCTTATCTAAGTAAATGTTCATTTTCACAAGTGAAGAAAACAAATAAGAAAAATGAGGTAGGAAACTGAAAATTTCTGAAGTCAAAGGTAAAATCGCAAACAACTCGGAGGAAAAATTCTGACAGGGAAATTAATAATGAAGGTAACAAGTATCTTCATTCTTAAGATTCAGGTAGGATAGAGAAGTGAATCATCAAAAGGCACTCAGTTTGCAAATTTGGATTTATTAATACCATTATGGGTTGAATATGAGGTGTTCCTCCATAGCTCCAGTGTTCATAGGGGAATATTCAGAGGTGAAATGATCAGATTAGGAGAGCTATGACCTAATATGTGCATCCTAGTTTGAATGGACTGAGTGATAACTGCAGGTAGGTGGATGGAGATATATATATATACACACACACATATATATCACTTTAAAGATGTATTTTAGAGAGTCATTTTAGAAAGTCAAGAAAATGAACATCTGTATTCCTTTCCTAGACAGTTCAATGACCTTAGTACCTTCATAAAGAATGCTTTAAATCTTGTTACTCTAATTTTGTATATCATTGTCCAATAGCTTAGTTCATCTTTATTATTATTGTGTGACCATTTTTGAATGAAATTTACTTTTGACAAAGATCAACAGAGTATATCTAATTTTATTTTGTTCCATTCATCAATTTAGGTATAATTTATATGTAAAAAATTCAGCAACTTTAATTATACATATTTAAAATGTATATAGTCATTTAATCACCACTATAGATACAACACAGAAAACGTCTATCACCTCACACAGTTTTCTCAAGCCTGTTAGCAGTTGGTATCCACCCAACCATGATTCCAGCAACCACTAATCAGCATCTTATCACTTTTGATTCATCTTTGCTAGAGTTTCAAAACAATGAAATAATTTATTATTTGTTGTTTCATGCTCAACTTCTTTCATATAGTATAATATTGCCAAGATCTATCCATGCTGTGTGCATCAATAAGTTTGTTCTTTTTTACATCTGAGAACTGCATGATATGGAAATTCTACAACTATGTTTATTCAATGATCAATTGATAAAACATTAGCTTATTTCCCATTTGGGGCTATGATATGTAAAGCTACTATTAACATTCTCATATAATTTTTGTGGCCATATGTATTTTTTTCTTTTAAATAATTATCTAGAGTTAAATTGATGAGTGATATGGTAAGTGATATTTTTAATTGTCATAATGCTAATTAGTAGGCATATTAATATCATATGCTTTAAAAATATAAAGATTTTAAACATGAATCATGGAGCTAATTCATGTTGTGTGATTTTTTATTTTGTTTTTTTTTTTTAAGAAAGAAGGACAGCGAGAGAGAGAGAAAGAGACAAAGCAAATCAACTTTTATTGAGTTTTTCACATGCCATTCGTTGTTCTGACACTTAATTGGGTACATGGGTGCTGGGGTTTGAACCTGTATACTTGCACATGCCAGACAAGCACCGTAACTGCCAAGCCATGGCTCCAGTCCAAGTGTGTCTTTATTTTTAAGAGAAACATCTAAAATGCTTTCCAAAGTGTTTGTACCATTTTGCATGCCTACCTGTAGCATGAGAATTCCAGTTGCTCCCATCTTCACCAACCTTTAGAATGACTAGTCTTTTTTCAATTTTACCTATCTGTGGTCATGTGATAGTATCCCATTGTGGTTTTAAAATAAAATATTCTTAGGACCAATCATGTTGAGAATCTTTCTGTGTCCTATGGCAATTCATAAATTTTCTTTAATCAAATGTTTAATCAATTTTTATACATTTAAAATTTATTTGTCTTCTTATTGGTATTTTTATATTTTCTGCCTTTCTGTGATTAGCCATTTTGTTTACTTAAAAATTTTTTCATGAGCCAGACATAGTGGTGCACACCTGTAATTACAGCGATCCAGGGGGCTGAGGCAGGAGAATCTTGAGTTTGAGGGACAGCCTTGGCAATGTCAGTGAGAACTTGTCTCAAATAAAAAGTAAAAAGAGTTAAGAATACAGCTCAGCGATGAAGTGCCCCTGGACCATTCCCCAGTGCTCAAAACAAAACAAACTAAAAACCATTTCTTTCATGAACTAGCAATTATATATTTCAATAAAGTCAGTTTTATCAGTCTTTTCTATTATGATGCATGGTGATTAGGTCCTATCTAAGAAAACTTAACACAAGATTTCCTATTTTTTTCAAAAACTTTATAATTTTAAATTTTGAATGCAAGTTCTGGATCTATTTTGTTGATTAATTGCACAGTGTGAAGTTAGGGTGGAAATTCATTGTGTTCCATGTAGATAATCAATGTTTCCAGTATCATTTGTTGAAAAGACTAGCCTTTGTCCATTTCCCATCTCTCAGCTTCTCTAAATTTAACTGCCTGTTCATATATGTGGGTCAATTTCTAGGCTTTCAGTTATGATTCATTGACCTATTTGTATGTCCTGACAGTAGTACAACACTGTCTTCATTACAGTATTTTTATAGTAAGCATTTAATCAAGTGATGGAAATCTTACCACTTTTTCCTACTTTTTAAAACTAGTTGTATCTTTTCCAGGCATCTTGAATTAGCATATAAATTTTAGAATGAGCCTATCAATTTCAAAATACTTGTTAGGATTTTGATTGACTTTGATTTAACTAGAACTCCAATTTTATTTTTTTAAGAACATAGATTACAATTTTCCCAGAAGGCTTTAAAAAATCCACCCCCATTGATTTGCACAGCCACAGATATTATATGTAATGTAAGTGTACATATATATATATATATAAATTTATTTCAGGGGGCTTGAGTGGTGGCTTAGCAATAGCACACTTGCCTGGCATGCGCAAGAACCCAAGTTCGAGCTCCAGCACCACATACACAACTAAGCATTGGAAGAAGACCAGATGAAAAAAATAAATAAAATTGATTGTCTCTTTCTCTCTCACTCTCTTTTAAAAAAAAACATTTCTAGCTTGTCTCTCCTGTTTTGTTGATAATTTTATTTTTCTTGGCTAATTAATATACTCTTAATCATTATAACTATGATTCTAGATATCTAGTAATGACCATCTTTCTTCCTTATTCTTTGTTTCTAAGGAGTACTTCAGCAATTCCTAGTATGTAAGTTTTTCACATTACACTGACAAAGCTCAGTCTTGAATTTTGTTTTTAGTTATACAACAGGGTCAGTAACACATTTAAAGCTACTTTGTCCATGAATTATAAAGATAATATATTCTAATGAAAAAAAAACATGTCAAGCTCAATAATGCAGAAAACCTTTGGATAAAAGTTAACATATATTCATAATAAAAGCGTGTCTAAGACCAAATTTGAACACAATTCATTAAGTAAATATATATTTATGTCTATTTAAAACAGCTTATATAATCTGCTCTAAGCCTTGTTTTTATAGTATAAATGTACTGTTGAAACTTACTGCTGAAGGATTGATGAGTCAGGAGATTTCTATAATGAAGAATCAAAAGACCATTTGTGTCAGCAAACTACTTCTAGGTAAGAAAAAAAATCATGCTAATGAAGGAACAGGGATAGAATTGTTATGTTCACAGACTGCATGTGTGGTTTCAGTTTCCAGTGTCCAGGCCGAATATGAGGTGATGAGGGGATAGACAGCTTTGTTCTTCAAAGCTTGGTGTCAAGATTATACAACTCATAAAAAGAGCTGTGGAGTGTTTCTTCATTCTCCATACTGCAGCATATTTAGTATAAAATTTGAATTGTTTTATTTCAGTATTTTAAAGTATTTGCCTTTTAAATTTGTCTAAGTATTTTCCTTGTGGGAAGATTATTATATATACCATTGATTTAATATTTATATATTTTTCTTTTTTATACATACAGTACTTTTCAGAGACGTTTTAGGTTCACAGCATAATTGAGAGAAAAGTTTGGGAAGTTTTTTTTCATCTGCACGCTCACGCTCACTCAGCCTATCCTCATTGTCGGATGTTCTTTCTTCAAGAGCTGAGGTTCTGTTTTCCATAGAAGTTAGTCTATTACTAAATTCTTCCCTCATTCCTCTAACGTGATTACTTCCCTTTTCAGTATGTCCTTTTCTTTGATAATAGAGTTTTTCATCTCTTAGTACCTTCATTATATCTTCTTCTAGTTCATTGTTCCTTTTAGTGATCAAATCATTGATCGTTTTTTCTAGTTTTTCATTCCAGTCCCACAGGCTCCTTTTTAGGGGAATGGTGGGTTTGAGGTGCACCTTATCCAGTTTGATTCTTCATTTTTGAAGAGCTTTTTCTGGATCTCTTAATTGAGATTTCCTGCAGGAAACCAAGGCAGGTCTCCAGGTGGTTCTTCCTTGCAAGTCAAAGGGTCAGATCAGACACTACCCCTTTGATGATCACCTTCTTCTAGAAAGCTGCTTCTGCCTAGAGCCTCATTTTGCTCCACCTCTTGGATCTAGTCTCAAGGTCACTGATCTGAAACCCAGGTTGTTCTGGGAGTCTTCCAGGCCAGGATCAGAAGAGGGCTGGACCAGCTAGTTGGGCATCAAGTGGGCAGGGGCTGCTCTGGGTGGAAATCTTCCTCTGGTCTGTCCTGGGTGTGTCCTTGACATCCAGTCATCTTGCACCAGAATGATCCTTTTTTTTCTTACAGTTGATGAACCTGAAGTGACACATCAGTATTACCCAAAGTACGTAGTTCACATTGGAGCTGTCTCACTGTTGGTGGTGTTTTGGGGTTTGAATAATGTATTGCACGTGTCAACCATTATATATCATTCAGTAGTTTCACTGCCTTAAAAGTTCTATGTGCTCTGCATATTCATTATTCCCTCCCCCAAACCACTTGGTAACCACTAATCTTTTAACCATCTCCACAGTTTTGTCTTCCAGCATGCCGCATAGTCGGCTTCATGCAGTAGTTTGCTGTTACAGGCTGGCTTCTTTCACTTAGCAATGTGCATTTTAAATTTCCTCCATGCTTTTTCATGGCTTGGTAGCTCATTTCTTCTTTGTGCTGAATAATATTCCATTTTCTAGGTGCACCACAGTATACCAAGTCATTCACCTACTGATCGACATTTTAGGTGCTATAATTTGATTCCTGAAGGACATCTTGATGTCTTTCAAGTTCTGGCAATTATGAATAAAGCTTCAGTAAAGATTGGTGTACATTTTTTTTATTTTATTGGACATAAATTTTCAATCCTTTTGGCTAACTAACAAGGAGGAAGATCCCTGTATCATAAGGTAAAAGTATACTTAATTTTGTAAGAAAACACCAATCTCCCAAAACAGGTGTATCATCATTTTGCATTCTCACCGGCCGCAAAGGAGAGTTCCTGTTGCTTCACATTCGTGCAAACATTTGGTGTTGTAGGTGTTTTGGATTTTCGCCATTCTATAGGTATGTATCTCAGTGTTGTTTTAATTTGCAATTCCCTAAGGAAATAGGACGTTGATTATCTTTTTGTCAGCTTATTTGTCATCTGCATATCTTCTTTGGTAGTCATTTGCTTAGATCTCTCTCAGTTTTTAATTGTATTGTTTTTGTTTTCTTCTTGTTGAGTTTTAGCAGTTCTTTTTGTTCCAGACACTGTTCTTTATCAGATATGTCTTTTGCAATATTTCCTCCAAGTCAGTGGCTTGCCTTCTTATCCTTGTGACAGTTTTCTGCAAAGCAGATTTTAATTTTAATGAAGTCCTGCTTCTGTTATTTCTCTCATAGATCATGTCTTGTGTATTGTATTTAAAATGTTATGCCCATATCCCGGGTCATTCAGATTCTTTTTTTTTGTTGTTGTTGTTGTTGTTATCTTGGTTTCATAGTTTTGATTTTCATAGTTTTGTGTTTTCCATTTAGATCCATGATCCATTTTGAGTTTATTTTTGAGACAAGAGTAATATGTATGCTTAGATATATTATTTTGCATGTAGATGTCTAGCTATTCTAGCACCATTTGTCCTACTTTCTTTTGAGCTTACTATGTATTTAAAAGAATGTTTATTTTCTCCTGTAATTTCTAGGTGTTTTTAGAGGAAGTGTTTCAGTGTATCTTTTCCAGGATTGTACTAGAATCAGAAGTTCCCTATAAATGTTTGTTGAAATGGGTAAGGCACATGACTTAAAAAGTATACTGAAAATTGATTCTATTGGGAAAAAAGTAGATGAATTAGTAAATTCAGCACTTTGCTAGTTTTCTGTATAATTTGATTTCCAAGATTTCATTAGCAAGTATTCTATTTTACACGAAACCACAGACATATCATGTTATTACTTAACCTTAGCCATGCGTATGACTTCTTGGGTTAGGTCCAGGCCCAACATCCGTGGTGAGTTCAGATCCTGTTTGTGGCTGGACTATGGTAGGTTGCTAGGGCAGTTTGGGGTCAGGAAGTGGTGACAATATGGTCAACAGAAAGAAGAGTCCACAAAGTATAACGACCTGCCATTGCTCTGAAGACATAATTAACTGTTAAAAGCTAATTTTTAAGAAAAGGATAAGGTATGACTTATGAAGATGAAAAACCAGTATATTTTAAATATCTTAACTCAAGTGTTAGAACTATACAGACATAAAAAGTTCAATGGATAAGGCACAAAAGTAGAAATTTTAATTAAATAAAAGAATGCTAAAATGAATGTGCATAATGAGGCCAAACTAACTTCTTCCAAGTTTGGAGGAGAAGTCAGTTGAACCATTGCTGGACAGGACAGGCTTCGCCACTCTACAGAAGAAATTATTTCTATTAGTTTTCCATAATTTTCAGAGTTGTAAACTCTGAAACTTCACAGAATTACAATAGATATCTCAGAACAGTGTTCTAGAGATCATGTAGAGTTTTCTATTGAAACACAGACTTCTCCCTATAATAATACCAAGTTCTTTTTAACTTTTTATCATGGAGTTGAGTTATTGTACAATCATAAATGTGTATAAAGTAACAATGATATGCATTTGTTCCTAAATCAGAATTACACCCCTATCACGCCAGTCTCTTGATTCTTCTATACTATGCCCCTATAAGAAATATAAATGTCCATATGTGTATATGTGTGTGTGTTTATAATTGTAAAAAAAAAATCCCAGAATTAAATGATTGCATAAGTATTATTTGGCTTCTTCAGGGATAAAGGGTATGCTACATTCTTGATCGTCTCCCTAGATCCCTCTTTATCCTCCCTCCCTCTCACCTCCCTCTGCCTCCTGCCCCCCCATACTTATCTGTGGTTCCTCTAGATTACATGTTGCTATGCCTTTGCTGGGTCTAATACACGAGTTTGACGACCTTTCACCCAAGCCTAAGTTTGCTGTAGTCTCCACAAATGAGGGAACACATTCAACCCTTGACTTTCTGGGTTTGGCTAACTTCACTCAGCATGATTTTTTTCACTGCCATCCATTTACCTTCAGAGGGCGCAACATTGTTGTTTCTAATTGCTGAGTAGAATTCCATGGTGTATATATATATATACCACAGCTTTTGGATCCATTCATCCAGTGAGGGGCATCTGGGTTGGTTCCATAATTTAGCTATTGCAAATTGAGCTGCTATGAACATAGATTTTGCTGTGTTGCTGTAATGTGCTCATTCTAACTCCTTATACTACCAATTTGAAACAGATCCTTTGTCTTGGAGAAAATTGTCAATCCATGAAATGAGGATAATTTACTAAATAAGGTAAACTCATCCAGCTCCGCAAGTCTGATTTTCTAAAGTATGATTGATCCATAAACCCAGTCCTAAGTGAAAAACAGAAACTTCTATTGGTTTCCTCTGCTGCCTCTCAAGTAGGACTCTTGACAACAGTAGTGACCACACAAATTAGTATTTACTGAACATTTTGGGCCACAACAATTTTATTTTGCACTGCAGCATAAAATGAGGTGCTCATCCCCCCCACACACACAAATAAGATCTAGAAAACAAATCCTATCTTTATTGTGAAGAATAACGTCTTATGTTTTTGTGACCTATTAAACTAAAGTTAACCACTAGCGAAGTGATTTTCAACTTAAGTTGCACCTTCTAGTCATCCAAGGAGCTGTGAGAATAATCGTTGCCTGGGCTTCCAGTTCCAAAGATCTGAAAGATCTCTGACTTATGGCCTGAGCATCTGTATTATTAAAATATTTCAGCTGGCTTACTGTACAGTCAATGTTGAAAGTCTTTGCCCGAGACAGAGCCACACTTGCTACTCCTTTTCTCTATATACCTGGCCTGTATTTGACGGTTAACAACAGTGTTAGCAAAAGGGTGTGGCAATCAGATAGACCGATCTTTGTTATATGAGAAAATACTCATTTTGACTTAAGGAAGGGCAAAGAGAATCTGTTCTTAAGATGAACCTAATGGAATAATTTTAATTGTTGGAACTGTAGGCATCTTACTGTCAGAGGGGAAAAAAACCCAAATTGCTCATTATTTCCTCTAAAATTGAAGAACTAATTATTCTTTTTGAGACAAGTTTCTTACTCCTATAACTCCTATGATCCATTGATTACCAAAATATAATCTATTTGGTCTCCTAAATTTCCTGAGTTTATGTCATAATCAAGATTCAACTTTGCATCAAACTTGGAAGTTTATTCTTGAATCTTCTGTCTATCATCTTTATGAATAGTTAAAATCAATTCTTGTGTTTCAGGGTTTTCATCAGACAAATAATTTCATTAATTTCTGCTTCCTCAGCTTTATCTCACAACATTGTTGAATGAAGATGGTCAAAATATAACAAGACATAAAACTGATAACAGGACACCAAAGCCTCTCAGAGACTCCCTGGTTTACTTTCCTGCATCTAAACAGTAATGTTTTCATGGAGCACGACTAGGTGCCAGCCATTGTTTTAGGAATTGGGCTACAAAGGTCAATAAGACATCACTTTTACACAGACAAGTTGGTTGCTCACAAGTGGGACAATAGATGAGGAAGCAGTAGCAATATAATATGGTAACTTCCAGATGAGCATCTAGCTCCTGGTGCAATGGAGCTGGGGACTGAAGCCTGAGTTTCCTTGGGATCATCTTTTGAGTCTTCCCAGGGAGCCTGTTGAGCTGTGGTAGGAACTCTGAGTGGATGGCACTCTAATCTGGAGACTTGCTTGAGGGCTGAAGCTGGGCAGCTCTGTTTGATTTTCTTTATTCCTGTCATTGCTATCTGGTGAAAAATTTTCTTCAACCACTGTGTTTTCTTCATCAAAACTACATTTGCATTCCAAACTATTGCCTAATCGTTTAATCTGAAGTACTTTAAACAATCTAGAAATTTCCTGGCAGGATAATGACTTGTTACAGGGAGAGTGAGTGAATACCCCCTCTCCCTTTTAAGGCTATCCCTTTCCAGAACACTGCCTTCATTTTTCACCCACTCCAGGAACATCCATGGGAGAATGGGATTTAATCAAGACAGTTGCACTTCCACGAAAGGAAAGACGACCAGATCAAGTGCAGCAGACCAAATAGTAATAAAATTTGTCTAGACAGGACTTTGGTTTAAGGACTTCAGACATTTCATAAGCAATTTTAATCTCCTAAGAATTTAATTTAACTCTCCTTGGAGTATTAGGTATATAGGCTTGATCTCAGAAAGCTTGTCCTTTAGATAGTGATTTGAAATTGGGGTTTGATTTGGTGTCATTTGATCAAGAGACTCAGATATAACTAAATTCAATCTTCCAAGTAACAGAGATTAAGTAGAGGACCAAGGACAAGAAAAGCCACAATAGCATTTATTTTATCATTGTCTTCAATAAAAAAAAAAAAACCACAATCTACAGAGCCATGGTAACCGAGATCTGAGAGAGTAGTTTGGTTACATAACCTCTTTCTTGCTCTTGATCTTTATTTTTTTTTCCTTAAGAGAGAGAGAGAGAGAAAAAGACAAACAATTTTATTTAGTTTTTCATCTGGTTTACATTGCTCAGATACTTAGTTGTGTATATAGTTGTGGGGTTCAAACCCAGGTCCTCGCACATGCCAGGCAAGTGCTCCAACTGCTGAGCCACAGCTCCAGCCCTCTTGCTCCTAATCTTGATCCCCCAAATCATATTTGTCCTCCATGCTGACAAACCAGCGCCCTCTTAGACAACTAACTCATTACTTGGAAGACCAGGAATTTATGGAATGGACAGAGAGCCATCTTGGACAGCACAGGGCATTCTGATAGAATATTCACAAATACCGGAGCTGGAGCGGTGGCTCAGTGGTTTCGGTGCTTGCCTGGCAAGCACGAGGAGCCGGGTTCAAACCCCAGCACCACATACACAACTGAGTGTTGGAGCAACTAAGGCCATGTGAAAAACTAAATAAAAAGTTGTTCCTCTCTTTCTCTGTCTCTCTTACTGTCCCTCTCTCTTTAAAAAAAAAAAAAAAAGAATATTCACAAATACCATCTTACAGAGCAGTGCAGAGTAAGCTAGTGCTTCTAAAAGTGTGCCATGAAAGATGAAACTTGAATGCATATGTTAATGCATATTCAGGAAAATATAGGCAGATCTGTGATTTCACAAATGACATTAAATATATTTAAGTCAAGAAATTTAAAGAGAAGTCAATTTAAAGGAAATACATTAAGGAAACAATAGTACAAATGGAAGATGTTATCATTTTTAAGGGCTCAGGTTGCAAAGTAACACTGTCCAGTTTCAAATTCTCACTGCTGATTACTAAGTGTAGAGCTTTGAGCAGACTATTTAAACTTTCAAATTCCCAGTTTCTGAAAATAAAAAATGGGGGAAATATCACCAACCTCATAGGTTGTTAAGAGGATTAAATGACACTATAAAGTCCTTTGTATAGTCTCTGTCACATGGTAAGTTTTCACCATACATCATTTACTGCCATTATGATCATTAATACAATTACTTTCAAAAACATATTTATGGAGCTAGTAAGGACTCAATTTTGTGCTAGAATTTGGAACCAAAGAAATAAATGAGAAATGATCCTTACTTTCAGGATATACAAAATCTTGGGACAAAATAAAAGATATTATAGATAATTGGAAATTAGCATATAGCCTATAGTACCCATGTATGCTCTAAATGCTTAACAACCAGCAATATGAGGAAGAAATATAGGCACATGTATGCATTACACACATTTATTATAAATTTTACTGATATAAAAGGATGTGTAGTACATAGTTTACAAATAAAAACACATGTAACATATTAAATATAGTATAAATACATTTAAATGTAACATTTAAACATATCCCACACATTTTTATTGTAAGCTCCATATAATCAATTGATTCTCCAAAACATGCTTTCATTGATTTTCACTGAACTTTTGCACCATAAACAATCTCTGATTACAACTTTGGATGTGTCTGCTTATTGATATTTTTATACACATTAGTGGATGAGTGTGAAACAATGAAGGCATATGTTGGAAAGTCTCACATTTATCAATTATCTGAGTTTCTTTTTTGCTGAATTGGATAATGGTTGTAGAATAATGGAAGAATATTTCCTCAGTTTTTGATGCTATTCAGAATATAATAGCCATGGCACAAGTTTAAGTTTAATCTGCATAATTAATATTTATCTATTGCTTTCTTAAGTCTAGACCAAGGGTTGTCAAATTACAACCAAATCTACCTCATGGTCCCAAGCCACCTTGATTATTCAGGAAAGCAAACATACCCATCTGGTTCCACATTGTCTCTGGCTTCCAAACTACACTACATAGTTGAGAAGCTGTGACAGGAATGACCTATAAAATCTAAAATATTTACTATTTAACTCTTTACATAAAAATGTTTACTGAGGACCTGGAGCAGTGGCTCGGCAGTTATGGCACTTGCCTGGCATGCGCAAGGATGCAGTTTTGAACCCCAGCACCACTCAGCCAAAACCACTGAGCAACTGCTGTAGCCCACTAGATATCATTCTAATAGCTGAGTAGAACTCCATTGTGTCTGTGTGTGTGTAGACATAGTTTTTGGATCCATCCCTAATTTTTTGAGGAGTCACCACACTGCTTTCCGTAGTGGCTGTACCAGTCTGCAGTCCCACCAATGGTATGCTAGTGTTCCTATCTCCCCACAACCCCTTCAGCATCTGTTATTGTTTGTATCCTTCATCTTTGCTATTCTGACTGGAGTGAGGTGAAATCTTAATGTTTTGATTTACATTTCTCTGATTGCTAGTGATATAGTAAACTTTATCATTTTTTAAATTTTTTTTTAATTCTTGAAGAACCATACAAGTTTTTAGCAAAATAATATAAAATGTGTATAGATTCTGGATATTACAATTACCCCCAGGAGTGCCCCCCAATTACCCACCCTTATCCCTCCCTTCCCCTTCCCACAATATCTCTAAAAAAGGATTATGTGGCTTTTTAAAATTCCTCTGTTGAGAAGTTTCTGCTTCGTTCCCTAGCCCGTGTATCGATTGCATTGTTTGTGCTATTAAGTTTTTTGAGCATTGCATATTCTGGATGATAGCTCCATGTTGGAGATGTAGTAGGCCATGATTTTCTCCCACTCTGTAGCTTCTCTTGTGATGCTCTTGACTAATTCCTTAGCTGGGTAGAAGCTTTTTAGTATAATGGAATCCCACTCACTGATTCTTGGCTTTAATTCTTTCTCCATAGGAGTCTTGTTAAGGAAGTTGGTGCCTACACTGATATGATGTGTTTATTCTTCTAATAGTTGTGATGTTGCTGGTTTTGGTCATAAATCTTTGATCCAATTTGATTTGATTTTTATGCAGGATGAGATATTTTAAATAATGGTTAGGTTTAACAACTGACTCACAAAATTCCTGAACATTTTATAATTAGCTCTCAGGATCTGATATGAGATGGCTCTAGCACACCATTGTAAATAGTGCCCTTGTGCCCAAGATACTGGTGCAGATGGGATGGTTAACTACCTTGTGGTATATTTGTCTGGCTAGTCATTAGGGAAGACTTCAAAAGGGGGGAGGTAGAGGAAAGTAAGAGGGGAAGGATAGAGAATCCTTAAAGAATGAGTTGAAGTCAGTCTGAATAAATCATTTTTGTAAATATTTGTTGAGAACTTATAAGCATCAGCTTAGAGCTAGAGATATGAAGATTGGTGAGACCTGAGCCTTATTCTTAGAATTCATAACTAAAGAAGGAATTTCAATCAATCGATCATCATTTCTTGATCTCCTACTGTGAGCACCATGCCACAGATTTGATAGTCAACCAGATGTTACAAACAAATATTTAAGATTAAAAGCATTAAATGCCATGTGTAAAAAAACTGTTATGGGAACATAGAGTTGGAAGAGCTTAATTTTCTGAAAAAAAATAGGAAGAACGTTTCTGAGACCTTTCAGGTTATATTTCATATATGCATATCATTCTTTGCTTCCAAACTAATTTTTTTCTGCCTCCAAAAAGACTACAGGCTTCTTCTCTTTCTTGTGTTTTACTCTTCCTTGGACTTTGCAGCTCCAATACCAACTTCCCATCCATATCTAAACCACTTCTTAATACTCAGTTCAAATCTGAGCTCATCCTGAAGCCTTCACTGACCTCTAAGCCATGGCTTTATGTGCTCCCTCTGAGTCCCTGAAGCATTTTCTGACTGTAAAATTCTCTTGAGAAAGTTAAAATTTTTACCTCTGTGCTTCAGTGTAAGGTGGGTTGAACATGCTCCAACCATGGCTGTCAGGCACATCAGTAGGTGTTTAAAATTCTAGAGCCCTGTATGTGTGGTTGAAAAAGACTAGTAAATTTTTGCAAGTTCATGATTCATGAACTCTCTCTATTTAAGTGAATATAAGTATTTGATTACAAAAGAATCCGAGGCCAGAAGAAAGCTGTATTATGTAGTGGGGGAAAAGGGGGGGACCTTAGCCTCTAGTGGACCTGTTTGAATACATGAATACATAGTCATTTCTTGTCTCTATATCCTTAGATGAATTATTTTACATTTCTGAGACTTTATTCTCATCTAGAAGAGGATGGTGGTATACCATCTCACATAACTATTGTGAGGATTACTAGATTATTAGGTATGGACAGAATGTGATTCATTTTTCTGTCCATGGGGTCCAGCACTAAGTTAGCATGCAATATGTGTTTGTTAAAAGAATGATTGACTCAGCTCTCAGTTATTACTATGAAATCATTCATAAGTATCATGACTTCCCACTGCAATGGAATAGACACATAGACATTTTCTCCATTCCTATGACCAAAATAACAACTTACATTTCAAATTGTTGAAGTAAATGCAACTAATGTTAAAAGAAGAAGTGAAATCAAGCATTCAGTGGATTTGTCACCATGATCTAGTTCCTTCCTGTGGTCACTCACTTTAGATATGCCTGTACTGTTTCCCAACGTCTCAGTGTGCTTCAGTTTTCCATTCATTGGGGACCTTGCCCTTTCCAAGTTGTCTGGGCTTACAGAATCTTCAACTTGTAGGTCAATCTGAACTTTCCATGGTGAGGAATTGGGGGGATTGTGTATTCTAGGTACATAGTACTTTCCTCTATGTTGATAATTTCTACAACTATTATATATACCAGAAGCAGAGGTGTACCCAAAGCAGTTATTGTAAGGAATAAAGCCTGTTCTTCTTCTTCCTTAGTATCTTTGCATTATTATCATCCTTTTTTATTAAGAAATTTATTTGTTGAACAATCAAACATGCTTCCAACAAAACAATATATTTATATTCTGAAAATTAGATTTATCCCTTCGAGCACCCCTAATTACCCACCCTTATCCCTCTCCCACCCCCTGCTTCCCAATACATTTCTAAGAATGCCTTAGGTTGTATGTCACTACACCTTTTCAGTGTTTAATACATGAGAGTTAACCACCTTTCACAATGATCAGGGTTAGCTCCAGCATCCACAGATGAGTGAAGACATTCGACCCTTGGTTCTCTGGGTTATGGTGACTTCACTCAGCATGATTTCTTCCACAGCTATTCATTTACCTTCAAAGGCTGCAATATCATTGTTTCTAATTGCTGAGTCAAACTCCATGGTATATATGTACCACAGTTTTTGGATCCATTCATCCAGTGAGGGGCATCTGGGTTGTTTCCATAATTTAGCTATGTAAATTGAGCTTCTATGAACATAGATTTTGCTGTCACTGTAATGTGCTGATTCTAAATCCCCTGGAAAAATACCCAGTAGAGGAATAGCTGGATCATATGGATCATATGGTGAGTTCATCCCTAATTTTTTGAGGACTCTCCACACTGCTTTCCACAGGGACTGTGCTAGTCTGCAGTTACACCAACAGTGTGCTAGTGTATCTATCTCTCCACAACCCCTCCAGCATCTATATCATCTTTTAAAAATTGATACTTATTTACTGATTGAGTACTAGGATTAAGTCAGTTTGCCATATGTGATAGGCAGAGCCATGGTTCTCTAAAAGTTTCCACTTCAAATCCCCAAAACCTATGCATATGCTTCTTTGATAGCAAACGAGACAGCGTAGATGTTATTACACTAAAGATCTTAACATAGCAAGAGTGTCCTGGATTATCCAGGTGGGCCCAATGTGATCACAAAGGTCTTTAAAAGATGGAAGAGAGGGACAAGAGAGCCAAAGAAGGAAACAGAAGTGGTAGTGATTTGATTATCAGAGGAAAGGGCAGCAAGACATGAAACAGAGATAACCTCTAGAAACTGGAAAAGGCAAGGAAACAAAAGTCACTCTTGTCTACCGACACCATTGATTTCAGCCTCAAAAGATCCATTTTGGATTTTTAAGATCCAGAATTGAAGATAATATTTTTTTTCTACTTTTAACCCAAGAGGTTCATGATATTTTGTTACACAGTCCTATGATACTAATACACCATACCGGGCCTCTACTCAGTAAATCATAATCACTCATTGCTACCTGACCTACCAAGCCCCTACCCTTCTGCTTCAACTTTTCTATCATCTAAACCCACATCTCTGAGCTTGAACTTTATTTCTTCTAGTCACTTTGATGCCCTATTGTTCCTCAAAAAATTCCAGAGCATGGGAGCACAGCCACATACATACACAAGCACATGGGCCACTCCTGTTCCTCCCCTCCATGCATCCTTGTAACTAAATTCTACAAGTTCTTCCAACTTCACCGCTATTCAAAATTATTTATCTGACTACTTCTCACTAATTGATTTTTTTCTATAACTGAACATTATGATCAGTTGTATGCAGTTTAATATTTAATAACTAGATGTATGTGAGAAGGAAAGGACCAATGCTTTACGTTCTTCTACAATCCCTTTGCTACAGAGCTAGGTAACTCAGAAAACACTTGTTGCCTTAATCATTCTTCTATTGGATGTGCTGAGCAGCAAGCTGTCAATCTGTGGTTCCTTCCTGAGCCCAGATTCTGTTAAACTGCTGTAGTTTGAGGTAATATCAGGACCCAAAACTAAGTATTGTGGCTTCTAAATAACTTTGATTCCAGCATAATTCTGAATGGACTATGAGTTTCTGGCTAATGATAGACCCCCATCTCCAACATAGTCATGACATTGCTGATGGCATGGATGGCCCAAAGTCAGGTATCAGTTCTTTGTGTTCTGTGCTATCAAAACGATTTGTTCCCTGTTCTGTCCAAATGGATCTCATCAGATTCACTAGTTCCCTAAAACTTAATGGTAATCTTAGTCTAGTTTAGTGTTGTCTTGTAAAATAGCACTAGCTTCTTTTGTTTCTGTAAGTCACAGTTTCCTTATTTGTAATGGTGTTCTATATATACTCAGCCAGCTACATCCTCTCTCTCTTTCTCTGTTTTGGTCTCTATTTCTGTCTGTTTCTCTTTCTCTGTCTCAAGTCAGCATCATGTTTTGGGTCCTTTAGTTACTTCCTACCAGCATCTCTTTTGAAACACCATACACGTATATGTGAGGTATGAACCTAATATTTTACTACTGATAGACAAATCCTCATATTAGTGCTATTTTCCAACAAAGTAAGAATAAAAGCAATGGAGTCCACAGTCAATAATTTTGCTGACTACACAAAAATTATTACGGGAACCACTTCCTCCATGCTTACAGAGCCTTCTTGCCCAACTGTAACTATCACCATTGAGATCCTTCTGCCTCGTAAAAGGGAAGTGACTGTCTTTTACGATGGGACAAAATTCTCCAGCCCTAGACTGATTAGATTATCCATCTTCAAAATGTAGATGCTAGTGAAGCCTGACTTTCATTCAAAGTAAATAAATGAGGCTGCATTGAAAATACCATGTCTGCACACTAAGGCTGAAATGTTTCTTGCTGTTTACTGTATCAAAGATCCAAGAGAATGCAACCCGTCCTAGAACCACAGTTTTTCAAAAGTTGAGGACAAAATGGTGCAGTGAGCCTAAGAAAAATATTTCTAAAGAGTAAGGAAATTCCAACATTGAAACTTTGCAGAACTGTTAGTCATCTGTGTTGGACAGTAGAAGAAACCCACTAAATATTTAGCCCTCCTGTTTTCTGTCTGATTCCTACTCCCATCCACTGCCACAGTGATTTTTTTATAATCCTCATCAGATGTTCTGTTCACAGCCTTCACCGAAGTCCATGCCCCATATATTGATGAAGATTGTCACAGTATGGAGACTTTTTGCTTCTCCAGACAAAGGTCTTGCCACTTTCACCTCACACACAATGCCCCAGAGACACCAAACTTCCCAGAGATCCTAAAGAGCTGTGTGCTTTTTCATGCCTCAATCCTGTTGTCCATGTTTTGACCTTCACAGGAAAGCCCCACCTCTGTGTCTGCTTAGCAAACCGTCCCAGTCATTGTTCAAACCCACATGTCCTTAGCTGCACTATGTGGACCGTGAACAATCTAGGAATCCCACAAATGTCATTACCACAGAATGGATAAATTGTTGTATGTCCACACAATAGGATATGCTACATAAAAATAAAGCAGACTACAACTATGTACAGTGGTACACACTCTCAAAAACCATGAAGAGCATGACAAGCCAGACATAAAAGAATGCACACTATAAAATCAACTTCATATAAATTTCAAAAAACAGGTAAAATTAATCTAAGGTGTTAGAACCCAGAATTCTGGTTACCCTGGAGAAGGAGAAGAGCCAAAATGAGGCAACATGGGGAATGCTGGGGTGTTATAATGTTCTGATTCTTGAATTGAGTGCTAATTATACAGCTGTGTTCCTCTTTTGAAATTTTGTTGAGTCCAACTCAAGCACTATTTTTCCAAAATAAAGGGAATTATTTACTTCTAGCTATCTGTTTTCTTTTTCTTTTAAGAGAGAGGGACAATGAGAGAAAAAGAAAGAATCAATTTTATTCAGTTTTTTTCATGCGACTTTTGTTGCTCCTACACTTCATTGTGTACGAAGTGCTGGGGTTTGAACCCATTACCCTTGCATGTGCCAGGCAAGTGCTGTAACCACCGAGCCACCGTGCCACTGTTCCAGCCCACTTCTAGCTGTCTCTATATTGTAATGTATGTATTCTTTCTTTATGTATGCATTTGCCACATTGGAATTTATAAGATGGCATGGCTCTTTGCTGGATATTTTCTGTTTGCTCCTCCAGATTCCCTCTGCTTTCTTCTCCAGCACGCTGTCTCCCAGAAAGCTCTCTTGGGTTTTCTGCAGACAATCATGGAATGGAGGCAAACTTCCTAAAAGAATAAGAAAAATGTGGAAGTAGGCTTGACCTTTCTGACAGGAGCTGGAAGTCAGGCAGCTTCACTTATGTTACTTAGTAAGTGAATTCTGGATAAATGAATCATTATAACCCTAACCCCATTGCATTGTAAGTGTTTACATTTATCCCACTTAAGAAGCCATTTATGTCGGGGATTATTGATGATTCATGACTGGGGACTGCACAGTGACAGCCACATGAAAATGCTTTGTAATCTTTCATGATTCTGCAAAACCATACTTGTGCCATAAGGACAATTGGCTTTTAGCAGTAATAGGCACATATATTGACCAAATTATCCCAAATTTATCATAGAAATACTTTTTCTATTGAATTTCCAGTGCTTAGGAGAACACAACACTAAAATCCAACAATTTATTTATTGAGCAAATACAATGGGTAATACCTACAAAGATCTGAGTATGCCTAGATGGTTTAGACTAAATGAGGAAATTATTATCACTAATAAAAAAATTAAAAATGCATAAATCTATGCAAATATGCAGAGTTTGCCAATGAATTCTATATCTGGGTATTTTTAGTAAAGTTTTTCATATTATAAATATGCAGGGCTGGAGCCATGGCTCAGTGGTTATGGCACTTGCCCGGCATCCATAAGTACTTGGGTTCAAACCCCAGCACCCACGTACACAACTAAGTGTCAGAGCAATGAAAGCTATATTTTAAAAAACTCAGTAAAAATTGATTCTCTCTGTGTGTCTGTCCTCCTCTCTTTTAAGAAAAATAAATAAATATCCAAAAGCTTATTCCTGAAGAGTATGTTTTTTTCATTTTCTAACTCTCAACTGTATATTCAATTGCTTATGTAATCAAGGACTTGACCAAACAATTCATCAGCACAATAATTGTAGAACATTATTGTTAAAGCAACTTAATACAAAGCAGTCCTCAAAGGAGAAGTCTGACCTTCTCAGCTTCCCTGCCACATCTGTTAGACCAAGAATCATGGAATCTGGTTCAGCAGATGCAGTAGTTTTCTGCAGATGCTTATCACAAATTCTATGACTTGAAGCAATGCAAATGTTATCTTATAGTTCTATAGAACGACCTAAATTTCACTGGGTTAAAATTAAAGGTAATAGCAGGAAACCCTAAGTCCTTTTTGAAGTTCTAGCAAAAGATCCATTTCATGTTCATTTGGGTTGTTGACAGAATTCAGTTCCTGTGAACTGAGGTCCCCCTTTTCCTTGCTGGTTGTCAGTGGAACTTCCTGGCCTAGGGAACTTATCATTTTGTAGAGGTCCTGCTTTCCTTAGCTCGTGGTTCTCTTTTTCCACCTTGAAAGCCAGCAAAGCTAAGTTGAAGCCATTTTGCTCTCTGAACCTCTCCTTCTGTCTTGCTTCTCTAATGTATTATTCCTCCATAGTCTTCCACTATTAAGAGGTGTGATGAGGGACTGGAGCAGTGGCTTAGCGGTTTCAGCGCTTGCCAGGCGAGCATAAGGACCAGGATTCAAACCCCAACACCACGTACACAACTAAGTGTTGGAGCAACTAAGGCCATGTGAAAACTAAATAAAGTTGTTTCTCCCTTTCCCTGTCTCTCTCACTGTCCCTCTCTCTTTTTTTTTTTTTAAAAAAAAGAGGTGTGAGGACATAGGAACCATTTGGATAATCTTGGATAGTCTCCCCATCGCCAGGTCTTCATCTTAGTCACATCTTCAGGATCCCTTTTGCCTTGTAAAGTAACGTACTCATATCGCAGTTTCTGGAGATTAAGAAGCAGACATCTTTGGGGGTGAAGATGAGACTCTATTCTACCTACAACAAAAGGATTTGTTTCCATGTAGTTTCTCTGTTTCCTCCCATTTGGTAGCTTTTAATATACAAAGGCCCTAAAATTGATATTTGTAAAAATTCTCCCATCCATCCTCTTAAAAAGGAGTAGCAGGAGCCTTCAAAGGGGTCCATGTGAGGCTGAGCATGTTGGCACATGCCTGGAATCCCAGGGACTCAGGTTCAAAGCCAGCCTCAGCAACTTAGCAAGACCCTAAGCAACTTAGTGAGACCCTGTCTCAAAATAAAATATAAAAAGGACTGGGGATGTGGCTTAGTGGTAAAACACCCCTGGGTTCAATTCCTGGTACAAGAAAGGGGAGAAAGGTTATCTGTGAGATCCCTAGTGATATTAGAGGAATAATGTGGCCTGGATAAGTAAAAGCAAACATGAAAAAATATAACCCTAAGATAGGACAGTCTGCATTTCAGGGGCCACTTCCTTAGATAAACATTAGCTTAATTTAAAAATATATTCAAACTAACTTGAGACATTAAGAAGGATTTAAATATAATATATCATAGAATCCAAGAATGGACGTACATTTCAACCACACCAAAAAACTAGATGAAAAGGAGAGCCATTAGGAACTTTCCTCTCTTTCCTTACCCTCTTTTACTACACCTTCCTTATCTCCTGACTTCTGCCTGTACTTCCTCTCTGCCACTCCAAGTCTCTGCTTCTGCCTGATCATGATGCTTCTATCTGCTTGCTCCAGGACAAACCTGTTACTAACATCCTACTTAGTTCAAATCCCAGAAACAGACTCCCTGCAGTCAGTCCTAACTTGAAATACCATGTGGGAAAATCCTATTTGGCATATATTGAGTCTGGTATCATCATCATTTTAATTAACTGTGATAAACGAGATCACCTAGAAGGCAGTGCCCCTTATAGTGAGAATGTGCAGGGCCATTGCCAGATGGGCAGCCAGAAAGCCATATTCTATCCATATCCAACAAGGTTACCTTTATAAGAATTTTGTTAATTTTCCATTAGATGCTTCCTTTTCTCCAACATGAATCAGTAGATACAAAGTATGCTATACATTTTATTTGGTCACCTTTTGCTTTGTAGAGAACATTAAAATATTATGCCTTGAAGTTCTTCCTCTTACTTAGAGATACAACAATTTTCAGGATTTAAAATAACTTACAATTTAGTTCTATCTCCAGAAGAGAGAAATTGTGTTGTCTGAATGTGTGATCATCATCACATATAGTTCATGTATTTAGTCTTTATTTTTAATCTCCCAAATCACATTGCAAGGTGATACATGCCTATAAGTTCCTGGAATATATAGGCTTACTCATTATGTTATCAATTTGGTTCTTTTCCATTTTCCTAGCACTGATTCTTTCTCTGATAGCACCTTTGTCTTGACTCTAAGGACTCGCCTCTATTCCTAAATGCTATTCTTCTCTAATCAAAATTTACCTCAAATTCTTTTAAGACCTTTTCCTAACTTGTTTTTCTTTTCCACTAACTTCCTTTGGACTTCATCCTCATTATGCTCTTTAAAAAAATTCATAAACTTGAAGATCAGTAAATTCTTTAGGGGGGGAAACATTAAGAATTATTTTCTTATACACCTGGTATGACATTTTCTTCCCAAGTTCAGAAAATTTCAAAGTTTGCTATTATACAAATATATATATATATATATAATCAATATGTTTACATATCTTTCTACTAAAAAAATCAATTATGTTGAGATCCAGAGGTGGGTTTTCATCTTCCTATTTCTATGCATAGCACAGTTCTTTATATATAGTAGAAAGAGTTTTTCAAATGAGTAAATTTCATGAATTTTCAGTCACATTCAGCAGAAGTCAATTTGTTAGGTTCGTAAAAAAGTTGATGAAAAAAATAAATGAAAAAATTAAAATCTTTGGTATGGGCACATCAAGTTTCAGATAAAGCCTGTTACTTAATTACCAGAAAGCCTTTGTTTGCATTATTCTTTAATGCCTGGATTTTCATCCTGATAGTTCCTCTTCCAATGCTATCCATCTCTTCAATACTCGGCTCAAATGTTATCTTAATTCTTCCCTCATCATCCCAGCTGGAGGTGATCCTTTCCCTTCTCTGAACTCCTGTGCTTTTGTACTACTGTTGTGATCATTGCCGACTACTGATGAATGTAATATACTGTCCTGGAATGCTTCCATCAGGGAACTCATTTTATTATAAATCCAAGATTTTAAACTCCTTGTGTAGCATACACATCAGCTTAATTTACTTTTGCGTCCTGCGTTTCTCTGAACACAGGACTTTGCTAAGGCATCTGGCTGTACGTGCTCTGTTGCCCATATGCACCCCAGGCAACTGTACCTACAATACTGCATGTAGGTGGATAAGCCTGGCTGTGTTTGAGGAGCACTGAAATTTACTGAAGCCCTTTGATTTTCTGAACACAGTAGCATACGTTGTGTAAGAACCTTATCCTTGATCTTTATCTCAGGTATAAATTTTGCCAGGGTCTGTCGGGGATCTATTATACAATTTTACATTCCTGTTTGCAAATGTCTGTCTAATCCTGGCAGCGTGACTGAAGACTGAGTTTCGGAGAGCCAGCTGGGTGTCTTCCAGCATATCTCACTAGCTCAGTTCTCTAATATTCCTATGCATGATTTGGAATGTCACAGAGTTCTCCTTTACAACTCTAACCTATACTTTCTCTCATCCATTGAAGCTTTTACCTAGCAACTCCAAATTAAAACGGTAAATCAGGGTTTGACAGTAATAGCGCATATTCCTTCCCTGCCACTTGCTAACATATGATCAGGGGAAACTTCCAAATCTTCAGATGCTTCAGCTTTCACTCTCTAAAATGGAGATAAACTGATAATTTACGGAGTGCTTTTGAGGATTTGATGAGAAAATTGTGGTTGAGCACATAGGGCAGTACCTGGCATTAAGTAGGTGCCTAATAATTATTTGCTACTCTCTTAGTCAAATTTAGGTAGACCAAAATATTGGGAATGAAAGTTCATTGAATGTCAATCAATGACAGAACCTATTCTGGATACGTTCATAGATTACTTCATTTTCAGAGGAAAAGTTTTCAATTTCTTCAGTTTCTTAAAAGTGATTCTCTTTGGAAATTCAAAAATCCTATGCCATTAAAATTACATTTTTGAAAACATAAAATTGCTTGTCTTCATTTAAAGTGGCTTACCTTGGGCTGGAGCGGTGGCTCAGTGGTTGCGGTACTTGCCTGGCATGCACAGATACACAGGTTCAAACCCCAACACTACGTACACAACAAAGCGTTGGAGCAGCAAGGACCACATGAAAAACTAAAGAAAGTTGATTCTCTCTCTCTGTCTCATTGTCCCTCTCTCTTTAAAAAGAAAAAAAATGTTTTAAAAGTGGCTTACCTAGGGTACTGGAGTGGTGGCTCAGCAGTTATGATGCTTGCCTGGCATGCACAAGTATGTGACTTCAAACCCCAGCACCATGTACACAACAAAGTTTTGGAACAATGAAAGACATGTGAAAAACTAAATAAAATTGATTCTCTCTCTCTCTCTCTCTCTCTCTCTCTCACTGTCCTTCTCTCTTTGAAAAAAAATATTATTTTGAGGGGTTGGAGTGGTGGGTGGCTCAGCAGTTGCCTGGCATGCAGAGGATATAGGTTCAAACCCCAGCATCATGTACACAAAGAAGTATCAGAGCAATGAAAGCCACTTGAAAAACTAAATAAAATTGATTCTCTCTTTCCTTTTCTCTCTCTCTTTCTCTCTCTCCCATTGTCTCTCTCTCTTTAAAAATATATTATTTTGGGTTAAGGAATAAATTTAATTTTGATTATGTTGTTGTCGATGACACAAAGAATTGCTTTCACTTTCTACAGCTACAGTACAGGAAAAGGAATTTTCCTTAGAACAAAGGCACATGACTCATGACCGGATTGACCTTTTGAATTTTTAGAGAAATTAACGCACTCACATTTAGCTTTTTTTTTGTCTTAAACATTTCAAAGTTTGACATCTTGAAATTTTGTAGACTTTTGACTTTTCCAGGATGGGCAGAAGATCAACTATAGTAGGAATGGGCTTATGGCAAGAAAAAGAACCCACAGAAGAAAATCATAGCCCCTATTACAGGAAAGAAAAGCAATCTGTTGCAAGACTTCTGATTATTCCAAGCAAGTATATGTTGAAAAGCAGAGAGAAATAGGAGTGGAATATCCTAATCCCATGAACATCCACCATGTCAATTTACATTAGCAAATACAAGTCACAGAGTGGAATATTTTAAGGATAACTATCCTCTATTAATGTGAGTATGTGTGTGTGTGTGTGTGTGTGTGTGTGTGTACATTATATGAATAAAACAAAACTAGGAAAACTTGAGGGACTACAATTACTGAAATTCAATGATTTTTGCCATCAGCACTACTCTATCATTTGCAGCACAATAAAAAATTTAAAAACCATGATTTTACGGCAGGCATTATATAACACTGAGCACACAAAATTAGATAAGACAGTCATTATCTATGAAAAATGGCAACCTAATAATACGAGGGCATCTCTACCATTAAGTTTTATCTTTTCTTTTCTTTTCCATTGGTGCATTTTAGATGTACATAATGGCGGGATTTGTTGTTACATAATAGGATATGCACACAATATAACAATATAATTTGGCCAATATCCCTTCCAGCATTTCCCCCTCCCTTCCTGTTAAGTTTTATCTTTGAAATAGTAAACCATGTTACAAAATAACATAATTCACACCATCTTTCTGAGTTTAAATATTTCTTCTTAAAATATATTTGTGTATTGTTCTTTCAGCAAATATATGTGAGTGAAAAACTCAGCATCTCAGAAAGGAAATTTAAATGAAAATAGAAAGAAAATGGATGACTATCTTGGAGATTCTGGCTGAGGACACCCCAAGAGAATAATTTATCTTATAATTCAATGGCAACAAAATTGCCTTCAGTCACAGGATCAAATTGGCCAGGTGCCATGCCATTTAATCTCTTTGTATATACCTACATTCCACTTTGGTTTAGCAAAAGCACATTCCAAAGAGAACTCAATAAAGTCCAGTCACCTATAATTGGGAAAATTTTAAATCAGTGACATTTTTATCTACTTTCTGTTTACACATTACTTCTACCTCTAATTTTAAAAGCTCTCTCAAGCACAGAAGGGGAGCTGGCACAGTCATGCATGTCTAGTGGCTTGGGAGGCTGAGACAGGAGGATTGCAAGTTCAAATCCAGCCTCAGCAACTTAGTGAGGAACTACACAACATAGCGAGACCCTGTCTCAAAATAAACAAGAAAAATGGACTATGGCTTATGGTTAAGGGACCCTAAGTTCCATCCCTGGTACCAAAAAAATGAAACAAAAAAAAGTAGTTGAAGGGGACTTGAGATTCCCTGTGTTCCATATAGTAGAACAAAATAGTAGGACAGAACTATTTGAATGACTAATAACCTTGTGGGAGACAGAGTGTTTCTGTGAGTGCTTGATGGAAGTCAGGACATGAAGTCAGAGATTCCAGCTAGAAATCTAACTGTTCCCAGGAATAGTAACGGCTACAGTTGTGGAGTGCTCCCTGTGTGGCAGGCACACATGCTAAGTAAGTATTTGATACTCCTTAATTATAGGTCTTTTTCTCCTCACTTTACAGGATAAGACAACATCTTGGCGGTTAAGCAAATGTCCCCTTATCAAATGTTTTGAAAGTTGTGGAGTTGAGATTTTAAACTCTATTGTTATCTTGACATCAACATTGTTCTTCCAGTTGATCAATTTATCTGCTCAGCAATTAATCACTTTCTAATCTGTGAGATGACAAAAATTATTAGTTTATAATAATAAAGTGATCTAAGATTTTGCCATAATCTTTCCAAACTCACCCATGACAGTTTGGCTTCCTCAGTTCCTTCCCCTCAGATCTGGGAAATGTGGAGAGTTAAGAGGAAGAACATGCTGGTGCGGATATGAAGAAATGTTTCATATTTCATATACAAAATAGGGAAAATATCTAGGGGGGAATCCCATGAAAATAGGAGTGAGATCAGTGGAATAGAGGAAGATGATTGAGGGAGAGGGAGAAGGGACGGGAAAAGGGAGGAACCGCAGAATGAAATTGACCAAACTATGCTACGTTCATATATGAACACGCCACAGTAAATTTCACCTTTACATATGTGTGTGTATATATACATGTATTTATATATGTATTGAACTAATTTTAAAAATAAAAGAAAAACCAGTGGAGTCAAGAAAGGGA
>PVKS010020448.1:0-36797 GCA_004027875.1 Aplodontia rufa | reverse complement strand
TACCCTCTAAGACTCGGTTTTTCTATTTCTACAATAAGAAAGTGTCAGTCCTCTCGGGTAACATTTATATTAAGTCTTGAGATTTCAGGCTTAACTATCTTGGAGTCCAGGAAACTTCCCCATCACTGAGCACCTTTGGTTTCTGACCTTGGAGGCAGCAAGGGGTTGCTACTGCAGCTCAGGAGACTGAGAATTCCTGATATCAGGGAGAACTTAAGGTAACAGATGGAGAAACACGGAGTGTCCTGGCCTTCTCTGTCCTTCCATTGGTTTGTGGATTCTCCGCATATCAAGAAATGCAACTGTGGATCTAAGGAATACAGTTCAGTCAGATAGAGCTTAGCATATTAGTCAGCTTCCAGTTATTATAACAAAATGCCACATTTTATGCAATTAACCTAAAAAGAAAAGGTTTATTTTGGATCACTATTTTGGAGGTTCCAGCCCAATATGACATCATGACCACAGGGTACGGCAGACCCCTTATATCACCAGTCGGGAAGCAAAAAGAGAAAAGGAGGAACCCAGAGTCCCAAAATCCTTTACATATGGCCTCATCTCCCAAAGATTTCTCCATCTCTAAGTAATAACACCCTGGGGACCAAGACTTTAACAGGTGCCTTTAGAAGACATTCTATAGCCAAAGTTCAGTAATCTTCATTACCCCAGAAGACTGTTATTCATACTAAATACCAGTAGCGGGCAAGGCTGTGGACTTTCAGTGAAGTTCTCAAGGCTTGCAAAGACAGTCCCTACTCTGAGGAATGGGGGAGGGAAGGGTGCCTGGACATCCAAAGCCCAGGAGCCAAGCACAGCAATCAGCTGTGCTTTCACCTTCTTCTGGGCCGGCTGACTCTCCCCAGCCATGAGTCCCATTTCCACGCCGTGGTCCCACAGTCCTAGGGAACAGCATCCATCCTGCCACATCCGCAGGACCTGGTCGTCCAAAGCCCCGTCCAGGCTGACTAGAGGGGTATTCCCTGGGCATCCCACCCCCGCCTGTGCAGGAACCGGGTGAAACAGGATAACTTTCACCCTTTTATGTCTAAATACTAGATGTCCTCCCCTAAGAAGCGCACGCGCCAGGAGGGACCCTTGAGTTCATCCAGTGTGATCACCTCTGAGGATACGTGGGGAAACTGAGGCCTACAGAGGGAAGTGATCTGTTGAAAGTCCCAAAACAAAACAAGCACTGGAGTGAGTCTAGAACCCTGGACTTTCAGGCCGGTGCTCTCGTTTCCACAGGCTGAGTCCCCCAACGAAATACCTCTTTAGGAAATTCCCGACCACAGGAATCCCTTCCGCGCCAGGAATCTCCCCGGAGTTTGCGCTCTGTTAGGTCCACTGTAAACTTCCTCGGCAGCTCCGCACGGCCTTCGCTGAGCCCTGAAAGAGAGGTGAGAAGAGAGCGAATGCCCTCCGCATCCTTGACATAGCTAGGAACCGAGGGATGGCTACGGGAGGCTGAGGACCCGGCAGGCAGGCGCTGGCCCTTTAAGGGGGGGACGGAGCGCATGCGCGGCGCGGGCCGGAGTCGAGCTGGGTGGGCGGCGGGCGGGCTGTGGACCCGGCGGGCAGCAGCCGGGCCGCAGTCGGGCCTTGGGGCGGCGGGGTTGGCGGCGGCAGCTCTATCTTCTCCGATCCGCCATCTGCTCGTAGGCTCCGGGTTCGCAAGCTGCTCCCCGGGGGCCAGCGCAGCCCGCGCTCGCCCAGGCTTTGTCACTCGCCTTCAGCTACATCCGCCCGCGGTGACCGCGCGAGCCTGGGGGGCTTGCCCTCCGCGCCCGGAGGTCCTTCTTCCATCCCTTTACCGGGCAGCTGGAGCCCGAGCAGACAGCCACGGAGCATCCTTCTCCAGCCCCGGCCGCGCCACCGCCCATGCTGCAGCCGGTCTGGGGCAGCGACCCCGCGGCCGGAGCCCGCCGCTCGGTGACCTCAGACTGGCCCCTGCGCGCCGCCCGAGCCGGTCCCTTTGAGCCCCGGGCCCTGGCGCGGGAACCGCGCCCCGCGATGTCTTGGCTGGCGCAGCGCCGCGCCAGGTGCCCGCCGTCCGCCCGCTGAGACGCGCCCGACTGGGGACTGGCGGGGCCTTGGCGCTCTCAATCTCCGGCAGCCCCCTCCCCCCGCGCGCCTTCTCCCTTCTGCGGGCTCTGCTCCTGCAGACGAGAGGACAGGGGCGCAGACAAAGCCCACTTTGTGCGGGGAGTTGGCCGCGGGCGTGGAATGTGCGCGTCGGCGCGCGCCCCCTCCCCGCGCCCCGCCGGCTGCGAGTCTCAGCTCCCGGACTCGTCGCGTCCGAGAAATCGCTCCCCGGCGCCGCTCTCCCTCCCCGGGGTCCCCACCCGGATCTCAGCGGGCCGGGAGTCGCAGAGGTCCCACCACCTCCACGGGCGCGCACAGGTGTGACCGTGCGAGGTTTTGTAGCGGAATTTGTTCTCTTCGGAACTGGAACCCGGACGCCCAGACGGCGTGGGCACGGTGCCTTTGACCCTCCCTTTCGGCGCCCGCAGATCTGAGTTGTCTGGCCTCAGTTTCCCTCCGACTTTTTTCCCTCTGCTGACTGTCATTGTTCTCGCCGCCCAATGAGGGTGCTTTGTGAAGGGTGCCAGGTTGGGGTGTAATCTCTTCATCCCGCTTTTCAAACAAAACAAGGTCTAAGGCAGACCCCACCCCCTGGGCTCACACTTCAGGTTGATGCACTGATTTTTTTTTTCTAACCAAGTAGTATTTCATTGTACAAGAGCCACGCCCTGGTTTCTTAAAGGCGCCCTGCGTTTTGGCCATGTGTTGTCACTGCAGCTGGTGTGTAGGAGACCTCTTGTGAACCACCTATTTTTCCCGCCTCCTGATACCTCCTCCAACCCGCGCCCCCGTCGAGGATTTAGGAATGCCAGGAGGGAAGAAGGTGATCGGGGGTGGCAGCAGCGGTGCTTCCCCAACTGCTGCTGCCACTGCTGCCCCCTCTGGGGTCAGGCGTTTGGAGACCAGCGAAGGGGCTTCTGCCCAGAGAGATGATGAGCCAGAGGAGGAAGGGGAAGAGGACCTGCGAGACGGAGGCGTCCCTTTCTTCGTCAACCGTGGTGGGCTGCCTGTGAACGAGGCCACCTGGGAAAGGATGTGGAAGCACGTGGCCAAGATCCACCCTGATGGAGAGAAGGTGGCGCAGCGGATCCGTGGAGCAACGGACCTGCCCAAGGTGAGGCGTGAGGCTGGGATGGGGATGGGAAGGATGGGCCACAGGATGGGTTAGGGCGTAGTGACCTTGGGGCAGAGAGAGCAAAGCCACACTCTCCCTCTGATGGATGGAACAGGGATCATCCTTTAGATGGGCCACTGGTATGGTAAGAGTCAAAAACTACAGACGGATCAAACCTGTCCAGAACTTACTCTCCACTGCTGCTGGGGGTCATTCTATGAGAGAGGTTCTCTCCCATCACTTTTTGGGCAGAGTTCAAATGAACTAACAAGCAAACTAATGTGGACCCACATCTGTTTGGCTAATGGTACTTGCTAAGACATGTGCAGACAGATAATAAAGGAGGAAGGAGACACGGGGCTTCCTATGCTGAGGAAATATTTTCAGTGTTACCTCACTGAATTCTCCAGCAGTCTTGCAAAGTAAGTGCAGTTGGAGTCCCCCCACACACACACACACTTTATAGAAGAGGAAGCTCAAAACTCAAGCAGGAAGTCAGGCCAGTGTTGGAGCTGGGACTGAGCACCAGGGATTTGGGCTCCAGCTGTGACACTAGATTCAGGGAAGTTAAGAGTAAGGAAGAAACAGAAAATGGAGAAGAATAAAGTTAAGTAATTTTTCTGTGTTGGCTGGAACTGCCCCACAACAGCCATCCTCCACTTGTGTCGCCAGTGAAGGCAGAGGCTGTCTCATTCATCTTTGTCCTCCCAGGGTCTCCTGTGTGCCTGGCACAGAATAGGCACTAATGTGTGTTTGCTGAATGAAAGGGTATTTGAGACTTTCTGTACTGTACAGTGCTATATGGAAATTCATGCCTAATATATTTTTTAAAACATTACAGGTAAGTCAAAGGAAGCAGGGTCTCCAATATGGAACCCTCTGGGCAAAGGTCAGAGCCTAGTGCTTAGTCCTTCCTACTCAGGTGGAAAGGGAGGGGGCTAGAGAGCATGGAGTCAGTGTGGCTGTGCATGAGGACAAGTGGCCTGTTTTGTTTTTACCATGCAATAGCATGGTAAAGCCAATAGCATTGACAGAGCTATGAGAAAATGTCTGGGAAGACAGTCAGAGGTTGAGGGCTGAGCTCCTGTCTACTATTTCCAGGAGAGATAAATGTGGATTGATTTTGAACGGCTACATCGTTATCCTCTGTACTGACTTGTAATTTATTTAACTAATCTGTGCTTGGACAGTATTTCCAGTATTTTATTCTTAAAATGAACACTGTGTTGAACCTTCTAACACATAAATTTTGGGATCCAGCTCTGATTTTTACCTTGGGATAAATTTGAGCACTTGTCTACCATCTGTGGTGAGGTCCTGGGTTCAGTCCTCAGCATCACACACACCACCAAAGGATATGGACGTTGATTTGGATCACCTGCCTGTCTGTATGACCTTTGGAGAGCCCCTTTGACCTAATTAAGACACAGTTTTCTCTTCTGTAAAATGGTGCTGGTTCTGGGGAAGATTGAGTAACCCGGCGTTCCAGCATTTGACAAACTGGAAAGTCCCAAACCAGTGCTGGTTGTGCATGCTCGTTGCCTCTCCTCCCTTCCTTCCCGAGGAGGGGAGACTAGATGTAACTAGATGGGCCTTTAGTCACAGGCTTTTCCCACCTGCAAGGTGGTGCTGAGCAGACTGCTCCCCAGCCATTCTGCATATGTCTAAATAGGACCATAGGAGAGAGTGAAGGTTTCCGTAAACGTCACCACTTCACCAGTGAGCTCCCTGGCAACTGATCAACAATGGCATCCTGTCATCTTCCATCCTGATGTACAGGAAACACATGGATGAAGGAAAGAAGCCGTGGGAGGAAGGACCTGAGATGGCCAGAGGATGATAGGGTGGGAAGGATTTTTATTAAAGATCTGGAAAAATTTGCAAGTTCCCCTCCTCTAGCCACGGCAAAGGTGTCTCAGAGAATTTGCATGAGCCAGCAGGGGGTTCCTTCCCAACCTTGGCCTGGAGGGAGGCCTTAGGGGCCTGGAGACCTTGGAGAGGGGCTACAAGCCTGAGAGAGGGCTGTCATGGGGCACCCCTTCCCTAGAAGCCCTGCCACTGCAGCTGGCACAGGGCATTTCTTCAGAGTTGTTCACTAGGTTTTAAAAGACCACTTGAGCCAAAAGTTAAAATCGGGAGATTTCTCACATAACAATCCAGACTTGGCATCTTTTCAGAAAACGAGACAGTTTAGGAACAGAGACTGCAATCCCACATGGCAGCGGGGGCTGGGAAGTGTTCCCCTGCCCCCAGCTTACCACACAGCACCCCCTCTACCCGCCTGTGCGCAGTCCAGTTCCTGTTACCTGCTTGGTGCAGGCAGGCAGCCTGGGTCCCTGCAGGGTAGTGTGATTAGATGAGCACTGGGGAGGGAATCCACCATGTCCAAATCCTTTACGGGAGAGAGGTGGACAACTCCTCGCCCCTCAGTTTTCTCAGTTGTAAAATGGGCACGATGGGCAAGTCCCACTTCAGAGGATGTCGAGGGGAGTGAACGATGTGAAGGACCTCAGGGCTCATTGGGTGAGGCTCTGATCGGGCTCCATGATACAAGGGAGCATGCCGCAGCCCCCACCCCAGCAGGCGCTTTGGAGGATGATGCCAGCGGCACAGAGCAACAGCATCTAGAAGGATCCCAAAGCCAGCACCTTGATAACAATCTCCCCTCGCTGTTTCAACCTGTCACCACCTTTATGAGCCTTGTGGCCACTTAGGAAACCCACCTGCTGAAGGTCTGTGAGTCTGGCCACTGAGCACCTGCAGAATGGACATTTGGACATGTCTAAAAGCGTCATATTGGCACACACTAGTATTGGTGACAGGGGGCAGGAATTGAGCCTTTGCTATATGCCAGGCCCTGTTTAAGGTGTCCATATGCAGCAGCTCACTTACCCCACGAGATGGGTTCTGTTGGGTGCCCATCTTCAAACAAGGCTTCTGAGACACAGGGACGTTCAGGAGCGTCACTAAAGTCACGGAGCTGGGGTTCAATGGCACGGCTAGTTCTGGAGTCTGCTCCGTTGTCTCCAGGCCATATCGCCGTCTGCTGCAGGCCTCCTCAGCGTGCTGGACTGAGGTGCCCCACCACTGCTGGTGTCCTAGTGGAACTCAAGGCCATCGGGGGCCCTTGGTCGTGGAGTAGCTGTGGGGAGGACGTGGGTAGCAGAGCTCACTAGCCCCCACCACACCTCTCAACCCCACCCCTCAACAGTGGGGAGGTTTTGCTGGTTCCTGTTTTGGAGGTGGGGGGTGGGGGTCACATCCAAGAGGCCAATCCCAGATTTGCCACCCAGATGTGAGGTTTCTTAATCACATGAATGAGCAGGTATGGGCTTGCTGACAGCGCTGTCCACTGTGGGGTAATGCGAGTCAGGGAGCTGGCCAGACACCTCCTTCCCACAGAGCCTTGGTGATGGTGGGCTTTGAGGCCCTGCTTGGGGGTCCCAGGTCTTCTTTGACTCTCTTCTTGCAGAGCAGCCAGTCCCTGGGCCTTTTCTGAATGGCAGGTGCCCACGTTCTCCATGCTTTCGTGGCTGCTGCTTGGCCTTGGCCCAGGCCTGGCTCTCAGTGGTTCTTGGACTGCACCTCCCCCCTGTTGGGAGCTTCTCATGGGAGGTGTGCTTGCACCTCTCAAGGTCACTGGATCCCCACTCAACAAGCAGAGATGCTCCTGCCATGCAGGGCGTGCCTCCTGAGGTTAGGTGGCTGGCTGGAGGTGCAGTGCTGTTGATAGGAAATTGCTCCCCCGCCTCTCCATATCCTTCACACAGGGGAGCCCATTCTGCACCTGGTGGTCAGGGAGGAAGAGGGGGAGCCCCCATCCTAGGCTTCTGTCCTGCTGGTGACTGTAAGTGGTGGCACCAGTTTGAGGAGGGGAGTGATATGGCAGGGAAAATAGCTTCCTCCAGACTGAGGCGTCAGCTGGTGTGAGCCTGTGTGTGGTTGCTAGGGACGGGGACAGCCCAGGCAGGAAGGAGAAGAAGCAGGGTGGTGTGAAGGGGAAGTTTGTGCAGGGCTGTCACTCTGGACTGGGGCCCTTCCCTGCGGCTGCTCTGCCCTTTGGAAGGAAGAGGTGTCTGGTAGGCAGATACCTCCTGTGTCCTTCCACCATCAGCAGCCCCCAGACATGAGTGAGCAGTGATAAGTGCTCTGTCGCTTCCCTCCCTGCCAGAGCCCCAGCCACCACAACCACATTATTTAAAAGGCTGTGCTCTGTGGCCTCCACTTCCCCACCACTAGGAGAGCTTGCCAAGGATAGGAGGGAAAGATACGGGTCCCTTCCTTCCCTCCACAGGGCTCCCGGCTCCCCTGCCCTTCACATGTACCCCTACACCTGCAGACCATAACTTACAGTGGCACCAGCCAGGTGGGGTGAGAGCAGGTGGTGACCAGGGGAGGGTGGAACCTCTCTGTGAGGAACCCAAGGTCACCTCACAGCTGCCTGTGCTGGTGGCCATAGGGCCCCCCCGGGGGGTGGCTTTGCCCCTGGAAGCCTGGTTCTGAAACTTAGAGGACCCTCACTGACTATGGCAGCCAAACTGCCAGGTCTCAGGCTCACCTACCTACGTGATGCCTCCTTCCTGGAGACTGCCTGGTGGCTAAGGGACAACCAGGGTCTGCTGCTCCTGACCTGACTCCCAGTGTCCCAGCAGCCACTGCCTGCTGGTCCCAGGCATCAGGAGGCGCCCTCCTGACTCGTCCCCCTCCCGCCTCTCTGGGCTGGGTGCTGAGGAGGACCGTCTGGTTTCCTGTACTGCTCAGCTGCGCAGCTGGTGGCGAAAGCAGGTGTTGAAGGAGAGCCCCAGGGTCCTGAGCCTTTATAAGACCCACTTCAAAGCAGCCAGGTTCCAATGAGTAGAGCTGCAACAAGACCTGTCCCAAAATAAGTCCCCGTGCCCTGCTGCCACTAACGTGTTCCTCAACAGTGCAAGTTGACACCATGGAAACCGGGGTCAGAGTGTATATGCTTCTGGGTGGGTGACACCCACTGCTACACATATGTTCACCTCTCCAAGACAGCGCCCCCAACCCTGGAAGGAGGGGACTCTGGGAAAACCAGCTGTGGATTTTTGATTTTTGTTTTTTGGTACTGGGGATTGAATCCAGGGGGCCTTTACCTGAACCACATCCCTAGCCCTTTTAATTTTTATTTTGAGACAGAGTCCTACTAAGTTGTTTAGGGTTTCGCTAAGTTTCTGAGGCTGGTCTCAAACTTGCAGACCTCCTACCTCAGCCTCCAGAATGTCTGGGGTTACAGGTGTGCACCACTACACCCGGCATGACTTTTCTTACTGCAGTGAAACACCTGTGGCAGGATACTTATGAAGAAAAAAGGGTTTATTTAGCTTACAGCTTTGGGTGATCAAAGTCCAAGATTGGTGACCCATGCCATTAGTTCAGTCTCTGGTGAGGGCCCAATAGCTGTGCATGGCATCACGGTTGGAGACCAGGTCAGAGAGGGGTGGTCACATGGCAAAACAAGAAACCAGAGAAACGAGGAGAGGCCAGCTTTTATGCACCTTTTATGACCCTGAGAAGTACTTCAGAAGAAAAATACTACCACAAGAAAAATGCTACCTTCCTTCCTTCTGGGGGCAGGCCCCCGGTGACTTAATAATGTCCCCCCAGGCCCATCTCTTAATATCAGCACTTTGAGCACCATACCTCCAACACCTCTGGGGAACAAACCACATCCGCACCACAGCACAGAGTGAACCCCAAACCCACATGAACTCAACTCCAGTACTGACATTCTTGTTAAGTCTCAGTGAATATTTAAAATTCAGAACAGTTGCTGAATCAACCTATATTTTTCTAAAATTATTAAGGAAGCATAAAATTGGAAAGTCAACGGAAGCTCCACGTTAGGAATGCCGTCAAGGCAGGAGGGGAGGAAGGTTTCTGAGCTGGGAAGAAGGCTTGGTGGGGGGAAGGGAGGCTGCCCTTCCCCGGAGCGCGGCTTCTCTGGGGGCGAATCCTGGTGTCCGGACCGTTGGAAGCTCAGGGTGAGCTTCGTCTTGTGACCAGAGCTGTCTGTGTCCTCAGATTCCCGTACCGAGTGTGCCTACTTTCCAGCCGTCGACGCCTGTCCCCGAGCGCCTGGAAGCCGTGCAGCGCTACATCAGGGAGCTGCAGTATCCTCTCTGGTCCTGGGCCACCACCAGCATCTGGTTAATGTGATGGACCACAGGCCAAGTGGCCTTGTTTCAGGCGAGGATGGAGAGGTGTCAGCAGGGCGACCTCATCCCCCAGCCTCCAGGAGCCACTCGCAGGGCCATCTCTGTGCTACCTGGAGCTGGGGGATTTGTCTGATGACCTGCTCCAGCTCCTGGCACTAACTTCCTTCTGCTGTGTGACAGGGTAAATGGCTCCTGAGACTTGCTGCGGGAATGAGTGGTTGTTGTGGTCCTTCAAGCCCCAGCAGAGGGATCAAAAAAAGTTCCCCTAGGGGCACTGAAAGACTGGCTTTAGCGGTTAGGGGAATGGTGGAGGAAAGGGACTCCTGGCTGCAGATGAGGCCACGGTTAGAGAACTAGGCATGGGTCCTGAGCAGAGAGAGGCCTGGCTGAGGACTGCAAGTCGGGCCCAGTCCCTCTTCACCAAGGGGGAAATTGCAGGGCAGCAACACCCCTCCAGCCTGCTCTGTTTGGAAATTCCAATGCTGCAGGGAGCTGTCCCCAGCTGCCACTGCGTACCCAGCCCTGGCCACTGGCTGCCTGCTCAAAGTCTCCCATTGGAGGAAGGGAGGCCAGCAGGGAACAGAGCTGAATGCCAAAGAGGATGATGGAGAAGGAAAGAGAAGGGGCTGTGAGGAGGAAGAAGAGACCCAGCCTGTGCCCTCCGCTCCCCTTCAGGAGAACTAGGGTTCAAGCATCCTCCAAGGTGCTGGGCCCGGGCCTGGGAAATGAGCAGAGGAAAGGGACACCCTCCTCCAGACCAACCAAGAAGGCCCTTAACCAGCGCCCACAGGTACAATCACACAGGGACACAGTTCTTTGAAATTAAGAAGAGCAGACCTCTGACGGGGTAAGTATTGGAGACCCAGCCCCCTGCACAGACTCTTAGCGCCCCCTGGCCGGGTTGGATCTTCTAAGGAGCCTTTGTGGTTTGCCTTTGAATGGCAGCTTAGGGGGCAGGCAGGTACTCTCCAAGGGAAGCCAGCCATTGGCGCAGGTCCACTCTAGGGCCCTAAGGATGTCATAGGTTCAGCCAAGATGAAGCCAGGGCTGCCTTGGTGAAAGGGAGCCCTGCCCCCATGTCCGTGCTGAGCAAGGAGGGACAGGGGTGGTCCCAGTGGATGGTGGACTTGGAGTTTTTCTAGAGAGAGGTGAACAGGAGACAGCCTGTCCCCCTCCCTGCAGCAGTCTGCATTCCCTCCATCTGCATCACAGGGCACCTGCACACTCAGCCCACTGGGGCCTTCTGGACTCCTCCAGCCATGTAGCCAAAGGTCGGTGTCAGCATCTGAGCAGCAGGGACCCCACTGGAAGGAATGTGGCATCTCTCGAGTCCCACTCTACTTGTGGACTCCTGGCTGAGCCACTCTAGAGAAAGGGAAGCCCGAGGGCAGACATGAGGCTGGGGGTCCACCAGCGAGGCCCACAGGCTGAAACCCTGGGCTGTAAAGGTCAATGTGAATTGTACACCTTGCTTCTCACATAATCTGTGCTTGCTTTCTTGTGAAAAAAATGCTTTAAGTGGTTTATTTACTTATTACACCCCTCTCAAGACCCCAGGGTAAAGTCCAACCTCCCTAAACCCCAAGCTTTACTCTTTTTTTTTCTTTATTTATTTTTAAAGAGAGAGAGAATCAGCTTTATTTATTTTTTCATCTGGGTTTCATTTTTCTGACACTTAGTGTGTCTGTGATGCTGGGGTTTGAACCCGCGTCCTCGTGCGTGCCCAGAAAGCGCCGTGACCACTGAACCACCGCTCCAGCCCCCCAGGCTTTACTGTTGTTCTCTGGCTGCTGCATGCTGGAGGCCCACTCCAGCCCCTGGAGATAAAGGAGTCCCTGCAGTCTCCCAGAGGCCAGTGGCCAGGCTGAATGCCCGCATCTCAAGGACAGGCTCTTAATGTGGCCTGCATTTCAAGTTCTGGAGCAGGCAGGGGAATCACCCGGGAACTCGCTGCCTAAGATCACACATCCAGGCTGCAGGGAGCAGTTGTGATCAATTAGCCAGCTCTTCAAAGAAGCCTTGGTTGAGGCAGGAGTGCCCTCGGTGCTGCCCAAGAGGTCAATGCCAAGGTCCCCTCCCAGCTAACGCAGAGGCCCCAGCACAGTGGCTGTCAAGTCCCATCCTGCATGCTGCTCCCCTCCTGGAGTGGAGCGAAGCCCAGTGTGGGAGAGGAAGTGAGAGGGAGGGGTCGAGGGAGAGTGGGCCTCTCTCCACCCACTCCAGGGGAGGGAGGTGCGGGCCTGAGCTACTGGCTGCTTGGGAGTGGGGCACTGTCCTTCCAGCCTTTCTGATCACGCAGCCCCCTCCTGGGGGCTGGCTGCACTGTCCTCCATGTCTCCCTTTCCCACAGGCTGATGGACCTGGCCAAGGAAATGACCAAAGAGGCTCTGCCAATCAAATGCCTGGAAGCCGTGATCCTGGGAATGTATCCTTCCTCTACCCTGGGAGGCCCGGAGGGGAGGGGGCCGGCCTGGCAGCTCACCCTGTCCTGGCCTCAGCTTCCTGTTCCAGAAGTGGGGAGCGAGTGAGGTCCAGGGCTCTCCCAGCGCCCCCGTGCAGCCAGGTGAGGAGCCTCCCCAGGGTGGAGGAGCCTCCAGGCTCAGTCCCCTGTGCCTCAGGTGCTTCCTTCTCAGGCTTGCTGAGCAACTCATTTCTGTGTTTGTGGACACAGTGACCTTACTTTCTGAATCCCTAATGGGACTCATTGTGTCCCATGGGCTGTTGTACCACTGCCAGGCATGGTGGCACATGCCTGTAATCCCAGCAATTCAGGAGGCTGAGGCAGGAGGATCACAAGTTCAAGGCCGACTTAGGCAACTTAGCAAGACCCTGTCTCAAAATAAAAATAGAAAGAGCTAGGGGTGTGTCTCAGTGGTAGAGCATCCCTGGGTTCAATCTCCATTACCACAAAAAATTAAAAAAAAAAAAAAAACCCTGGGAGAAGCAGCAGGGAGCGCAGAGGTGGTGTCTGGGACATGCTGATCATGGGGATGGTTGGGGTCTTAGAAGCAGAGCTGCCTAAAACCATGTGCAGGGTTTCTACCCCAAGGCCTGAAGTGGGGCCGATAGCTGGGTCAGATGAGCCCCCAAGATTGGCTGCCCGCCCCTTCCAGGACCCCCCCGGCAGAGCAGGGGGAGGTGAGGCGTGTGTTTGTGGCCGGTTTTCTCCTAATTGCTCAGCACATCAGCCCTACCTTTTTTTAATGAGCCATTTTGTTATGAAATATTTAAATTTGTACAAATACAGAACAACATAACCAACCAGGCACTCATTACTCAGCTTCACCATTCAGAGCTAATTGTGTTTCATCTCTCCCCACCCCTCCCATTTTCCCTACCAGCATTTCTTTCCCCACTTCAGTACTAAGGACTGAGCCCAGTGGCACTCTACCAGCCTTTTTTACCTTTTATTTTGAGACAGGTTCTCACTAAGTTGCTGAGGCTGTGGCCTTGAACTTGCAATCCTCCAGCCTCAGCCTCCCAAGCCAAGGGGATTACAGGCATGTGCCACCATGCCCTTGGTTCCCTACCAGCTCTTAAACATTTTGCCTGCTGGTGACTCCTGGGGCAGATAATGCACCAGCACATTGCTACAGAGGACCACAAATTAGAGGGGTGGCCAGGAAGGGCAGGAAAGGGCACCTAATAAAAAAGGAGTCCTTCCCCAGAACCAAGTCCCAGGAGGAGAAGATGATCAGAGGTGAGAAGCATGCTCCTCCCAGGGCTGCGGTCCAGGGCACACTCCCCCACTGACGTACGTGCCTTAAGTTTATACACAAAGGGCTGCAGGGTCCACATCCCCATCCCCCAGAGGTCCTAAGAACCAGCTCACTGTGGCAGTCACTTGTAAAGGGACAGACCCACAGCCATCACCCTGTTTATCGGGTCCTTCGTTCCTGTAATCATGAAACCACTCAAGGATGTCAGGCTGCTGTCAGCGCCTCCTTCAAGACCCCTCATCCCCTCTCCCTCAGGGGCCATGCACCAGAGCAGAGGCTTCGTCACCCAGAGCACACCCACATGCTGGGCCAGGCATTCTCATGTGGTCCCAAGGCCTTTCAGGGGTCATTTGGTGGCTTGTGGGTACACACACACACTCCCAAAAAAAAACCACTGCAGTCCCTACGTTGGTGAAGGGTCCCCTCCCTGTGTGTCGCAGAGCTCCTTCAGTGCATGGGTTCTGCACTGCTTGTCCCGGGTCTTGTTCTCACTGCACTCTGCCAAGCAGGGCAGTGCTTTTCTTTTTTCTTTCTTTCTTTTTTTTTTTTTAAGAGGGAATGAATTTTATTAGTTTTTCATGCGGCCTTCGTTGCTCTGACACTTGGTTGTGTGTATGGTGCTGGTGTTTGAACCCGTATCCTAACTCATGCCAGGCAAGCACCACAACCGCTGAGCCACTGCTCCAGCCCCAGTTTCTTACATATGCTGCATCCCTGGTCATGGGCAAGGAATCAGGCTCAGTAAGCACTGGAATGTGCTCAGTGCTGGAGGAAATGCGGTAGAGTAGCTGAAGCCACAGACTTAATCCTGGCTCTGCTATCTACTGGGTGACCAGCAAATGAGTCCATAGCATTTCTGAGCCCTGGCGTCTGGTGCAGTGTGGGTAGTGGTCGTGTCTGTTGCCGTCGTTAGAACAATTGAGCAAGTCGTTCAATAGGGCTCTGGGCACAGCGTCTGTAGATGGCATCTGCCCCTCATTCATCCATTGGTCTCTTCCTACCCATGCATTCAAGAAGAGTGTTACTAAGTAACTGTTATGTGTCAGGCTCTCTGACAGACCAAGGTAAAACAGCAGAGAACGTGACAGCCAAGGTTCCTGTCTTCAGGAAGTTTCATTCTGGTGGAATAATCTGAGAAAGCCAGTAAACAGATAAGTAGAATAGAGATGATGGTGACTGCCTTGGAGAGGACTCACTTGAGGCCTGCAGAGGAGCTGGCCAGGGCAGGCAGGGACTGGGCAGAGGAGCTGGGCAGAGGGGCTCAGGTGAGAGGAGGCCAGGTGGCTGGAGAGGGCAGGCAAGTGGGCCTTGCGGTCTGAGAGGCTTCAGTGGGCCTGGGACCAGGTGCTGCTGGCCTGGCTGTGACCACAGCTTGATTCTATTTGAAAGGCAAGGGACAGTGTGTAGGGGGAAGGGGGCGATAGTGAGAGGAGGACAGGCTGAACATAATTGTGTGCATCTGTGAGGAAATGTACGTGTGAAAGCGAAAAGGAGAGAGACTGTGTCTGGGAGGGTGTGTGATGGACAGGACCCAGAGGGAGCCAGCCATGCACAGGGCTCTGGAAAGCCCTGGGACTGGGGAGAGGGACCTCTCTTAGCCGTTTGGAGAGTCTGACTGACATGTTCCTACAGAGGTCCCCTTAAGAGGACCTCCCCAATACCAGGCTTGATGCTAGATGACAGAAACTTGGAGGTGAATAAGCTAGGCCATATGCATGCCCCATGGCCTCTCCTGGCCCTTTCCTTAGCTGGGGTGACCGCCAGTTACCTCACCAACAGCATGCCCACCCTGGAACGCTTCCCCATCAGCTTCAAGACCTACTTCTCAGGGAACTACTTCCGCCACATCGTGCTGGGGGTGAACTTCGGGGGCCGCTACGGGGCGCTGGGCATGAGCCGGCGCGAGGACCTGATGTACAAGCCGCCCGCCTTCCGCACGCTCAGCGAGCTCGTGCTGGACTACCAGGCCGCCTACGGCCGCTGCTGGCACGTGCTGAAGAAGGTGAAGCTGGGCCAGTGCGTGTCCCACGACCCGCACAGCGTGGAGCAGATCGAGTGGAAGCACTCGGTCCTGGATGTGGAGAAGCTGGGCCGCGAAGACCTCCGCAAGGAGCTGGAGCGCCACGCCCGGGACATGCGGCTCAAGGTCAGGTTCCGCCCTCGGGTGCAGAAGGCCCCGCTTCCTCATGGGGTCACCCCTCCTTGCCCGCATGCCGACGCGCCCCCTACAGAGGTGGTGTGAAGGGCAGGGCTTGGCTCAGCGGTCTTGTTGGAGATGTGTCCCCGCCCGCTCCGGGTGGGCAGGCCAAGGACCGCTCTGGGAAGAGAAAGTGGTGAACCCGGTTTGCATGGTGCCAGGGGCAGAGGCGTGGCACTCTGGAGTGAAGATCACCTAGTGGGAAATCTTGACCTATCTGCGGCAGTGAGCAGCCTCCTGGCTCTTGTCCTGACTCTTTTCTTTTTTTTTTAAATGAGAGAGAGAGACAGAGAGAATCAATTTTTTATTGAGTTTTTCACATGGCTTTTGTTGCTCTGACACTTAGCTGTGTATGTGGGTGCTGGGGTTTGAACCTGTATACTCAAGCATGCCAGGCAAGCCCCGTAACCACCGAGCCACTGCTCCAGCCCCTTGTCCTGACTCTTGAGTCCCCAGCCCCTTACATGCAATAAAGCACTAGAAGAAGGTCAGAAGAGGACATTCAAACCAGGCACAGTGGTGCACGCCTGTAATCCCATCAACTCAGGAGGCTGAGGCAGGGGGATCACAAGTTCAAAGTCATTCTCAGTAACTTATTGAGGCCCTAAGCACCTTAGCAATACACTGTCTCAACAAAAATTAAAAATAAATAAAGGGGCTGGCAATGTGGCTCAACGGTTAAGGTTTGATTCCTGGTACAAAAAGAAAGAAAATTCAGACCACAGGGAAGACAATAATGGTGGGGATTCCGTGCCCCTCTTTCCTACCGACAAGCAGGGGCCTAGGGTCTGTTACACCCAGAGCAGTTGGGCTTGAGCTGCTGAGGAGTTGGCCTCCAGTCTTTCCACAGGCAGAATTTTGGGCTTTCCTGGGTGCCTCTGGACTGAAGGTACCTCCCTTGGGGTCTGATAGGCCCCTCACTGTGTTCAGTCCCAGCTGAATACAGTGACTCTGCCCCTCTAGCTGACCTGGAGCCTCCACCTCAGCCAAGGCCTGGGCACTGGTTCATTCCCTGTTTCTCCCAACAGCTCCGGGAATCAGCAGCAGACACTGGGCGGAGCTCCCTTTTCAGGGTAGGCAGCCCAGAGACCTGCTGAGAGGCAGATCTCACTCATCACAGGCACCTGAGAATGTCCTAGCAGAGGGGCGGGGGTGTGTGAGAGCTAGCACTGTCCCAGCCTCGCCAGCCCCTGGACCAAGACCCTGTGGACTGGCAGAAGTGGGCTGCGGGGACTCTGTACTAGAGAGTGGCTGCTGTCTTCTGCCCCTAAATGGATCCTCCCACCAGCTCTGGGTCACCGCGCATCCTGCTTTTGCTGCAGGGGATATTATTGTGTCTCCAAGCCTGCAGGTTGGATCTAGAGTTGGAACCAACAGTTGCTTGGTCTTTGTCCTGTGATTCCCAACTCACTCAACACTAAGGACACCCTGTTACTTTCTCCTCTCCAGTTCCCCACAGGGCCCCACCCCATGTTTTGAAAACTAGTTTTTCTGTTTATTCATTTCTTTTGTTTTGTGGTGCTGGGGATTGAACCAGGGCACTATAGCACTGAGCTATCTCCCCAGCCCCTTTTCTTTCTTATTTTGAAACTGGGTCTCTCTAAGTTGTCAAGGCTGGCCTAGAACCCGTGATCCTCCTGTCTCAGCCTCTTGAGTTGCTCGGATTATAGACATGTGCCACCATGCCTGACTTTTCTTCTTAATCAGACAGTGTGACTAATTTAACTTGTGCTTGGTTCAAAATAACCAGTGCCACTCTTGGTTTTGATAGTCTCCCAGGCAAAGATCAAGCCCAGGCCACCTCTCCATTGGGCACATTTACTTACCAGGTGTGAGTCAAGGGCCTCTCCTTGTGACAGCCCAGCAACTTCACCTGCTCTTGTGCCACCTTCAGGGTGGCCCTGCTGGTGAGAGCTGCACTGTAGTGCCTGAGAAGTAGATTTGGAAAGACCCAGAGACTGGGTAGAGGGCTGCCCGGGACTTCCTGGGCTGCTAGGGCAGTGTCCAGGACTTGTATCCTGCTTGGACAGCCCTGAAGCATGCTTTTGTTTCTTTCTCCCTACCTAGATTGGCAAAGGGACAGGCCCACCCTCTCCCACCAAGGACCGGAAGAAGGATGTGTCCTCCCCACAGCGGGCCCAGTCCAGCCCGCACCGTAGGAACAGCCGCAGCGAAAGACGGTGAGAGATGCAATTGCATGGGGACAGGGGCTCGAGACAGCTTTTTTCCTTTCCTCTTCACTCCTGGGTTCCTCTCCTCCTTCACCCCTCACATTTTTTGCTTCCACCCACAGGAAGTGAGTTAGAATGGGTGTGTTTACATGTTGACATCTCTCATAGCAATGTGGTGCCATTTTCCCAAAGAAAAAACCCTTCAGATGGCCTGTAGCTCCCCTGTGCTGGACAGTGAAGTCCAGACAGAAAGGTCTGAGGCAGGCAGCAGAATGGCTTGTGTGGGAGGGAGGGTGGCCCTGGGGCCCCAGCGGTCCTCCTGCAGCTCCATCTAACCGGGCTAGGTAGCTTTGAACACAGCTGTGCCTCCAAGAGTCTGTGGGTTTTGTCTGTGTCTAGATGGGAAGAAAAATGCCATTAAAATACCAAGCCACCAACTATGATTCCCTGTCCTCTTTATCATTCTGGCTTTTGCTTTAAATATAACTGTCACTGAGGAGTCACCTCGCTGGTAGGAGTTAAGGGGTACCAAAGCAGATCTTTGGCACCAAAATGTCCATCACCTATGACTTTGACGTAGGATGCTTTTATAAAGAACAGATTCCCCTGGGGAGATTTAGATTCTAAGGTATTACCCACCAGCTGCCACCAGATTAGCTAACCTCCTGCAGAGAGCAGGCCCCCTGTGAGACAGGGAATCCCCTTCAGGAGGCCCTCGCTGGCCAGGGTTCCCAGAAACACATTTCACCCTGCTGCCTCCCAGGGTCCCTTGGAGGACTGAGGAGAGAAGCCAGCAGGGGCAGCGGCCACCTGCTCCTCCTCCAGCTCCCTGAGTACCACTCACTGCCCCGTGCCCTGCTGTCTTCCCTGCAGGCCCTCGGGTGAGAAGAAGACTTCGGAGCCCAAAGCCATGCCGGACCTCAACGGGTACCAGATCCGTGTGTGAGGCACATGCGGCACCCAGGCCATTGTCCACCTGCTGGAACGGGCTCCTCCGGAAGGGGTGGCGATGGGGCAGGCTGCAGGCGGCAGGAAGGGCGCCTTGTGGCTCAGCCCCATGCTGCTGCCCCTGCCACTGAGCCAAGCCCCTAACTTTGGGCCATGAAGACAGTATTTTATTTGGAGTTTTTGGCTGTACAAGTGATGTTTAAGGTATTTAGGGAAAAAAGACAAAGACAAATGGATGTGCTGGTGGCCGCAAGGGTGACACTCTGGGACCCCAGAGCCATGGACTGGGGGAGGATGGCTTGCTGGTTCTGCCGGTGCCTTATCCCCAGTGGCTCTCTGGGATTTGGGTGCATCCTATAGATGGAAAATTTCTCAGCCCCACCAGCCTGTGGGGGTTGAGAGGATGAAGGTGTTTCTACACTTGGGACTGTCCTGGCAGAAACTTGACCCAGGGAAAGGGAAGCAGGGTAGAATCATCCTGAGAAGGGTCTGCATGGCCATTAATCAGGAGTTGGACGCCGGCTACATCTGCCTAAGAGCAAGAGCCGGTGGCCCAGAAGGTCTCAGGCCCTTGTGGCCCCTTAGGCAGTACCATGGGGGCCTGTGCTACAGCCCGCGTGGGGCTGGGCTGCAAGAGCTCCCGGGCCCCCAGCTGGGCCTGCATGTCGGCCCCAGCCTTGCCTATTACAGCAGCCTGGGGGCTCCTGGTGGAGGGTCTGGACTTCTCAGAGGGCCCAGAGTTGCTCTGGGGTCAGCGTGGCTATGGGCATTGAGCAGACCTGGTGCTAGTCCCGGGGCCATGGCTGGGCATGGGGTGATGGGGTGAGATCTCAGGCCTGGGTCTCTCCTCTGTGTTCCGGGAGTGGGCTCTGCTGTGTCCCCTTCTAATACTTCAGCCCTGGCTGGGGAAATCAAGAGCAGACCAGGATGGCTGTGCCCGGGCCCACCTCCCCTCCTTCAGTGGCCCATTTAGGCTTGTGGGCTATAGGGAGAAAGGGCTAGCACATTGAGCTGATCCTCAGGGCACTGGCAGGGAAGCAGCGAAGCGAGAACATGTGGAGAGGTTAGCTGAGAGGTGGTTCTGGAGGTTCAAAGAACAAGGAAGTATAGGGCAAAGGGTTCGACCACAGAGAAGGAACAGAGCCCGAGACATGGGGGTGTAAGTGAGGAAGGGGTGTGGCAGGAGTTTCGGATGGGGCTCTCTTCGGGAGGAGTGAGTCCCCATAGTACAGATGGGGACCTACGAGGAGCTGGAGAGAGATCGGGTTCCAGGAGGGCCACTTGATGTTTTACTGAGAGGCTAAGGTGCAAAGGGGCTGTGAGCCTGGTCAAGGCAACAGCAAGAACTATGGTTGTAAATTCAGATGTCCACAGGGCCAGCAGGTGACAGGTGGGAGGGCTGTAGGGCTCGGTAGGGACTAGGGCATGTGGAAAAGGGCATTGAAGGGGCTGCCGCTGCTCTGCTGTCCTTACAGTGCAGGCCCCTGGGCGCCAGGTTGTCTGGTTTTTCAGAGACCAGAACCCTGACTGTGCATGAGAAATCCGATTTTTAAAGGTTGGCAATCAGTTCAAGAAGCATAAACCCCAGTACACTCGAGTGCGCACCAGCGTCCGCCTGGGTAGAGGGCTTGAGCTGGCGAGGAGTCCACTGAGATGCTTCAAGGTGTAGGTTGCTGGGTCACCAGCAGGGCCTGAGTGGAATAGAGAGAGTCGCAACCAGCCAGCTGCCAGGAGATGGCCATTGCCTGGAAGCAATGGAAGAAAGGAAGGGAAGGAGGGAGGAACCAGGGCACCTTTGCTGAAGAGGGTGCCGCCGGGAAGGCACCAGAGGCTGCTGCTGCCCAGAGCCAGGCCTGACGTACCCTGGGAGGCCAGCTGGTGGCTCCCAAGTGGGAGTCTCACCAGGTTCCTCTTGGGGTCAGTAGGCCCTAGGGAGGTGCCTAATCTGCCCCCAGGCTACACGCCTAGCCATTGAGAGGGGCATGGTGACCCCTGACTTACTATCCCATCTCTGCTCGGGGAGCAGGAATCTGGTCCCTATGTTCCTTGTTCCCCCTAAGGAGAGATGACTCGCCTTGGGAGGCATGAGGCCGAAATAAGATCCTCTCTGGGTTTGGTGGTGGCTGCCAATCAGCAGGAAAGCAGCCCTAGATGCCTCTGGGAAAGGGGAAAGAGATGAGAGGGAGCAGGAAGCTGGAGTCAGGTAGACGCAGAGGAAGCTGCTCCTGGTCCCTAGGATGCTGTGCCCCATATGCTGTGTCCTCCGAGCCCTCCCCCTGCTTGCTCTCTGCAGGAGCTGGTCCCAGCTGCAATCCCTGAAACCCACCCTTCCTCAGCTGAGACCTCAGGCCTGTGGAGACCACCACAGGACACAGTGGTGCTTTTAATTTATTTTTACCTGTTTCCCATATGTAGCAACCCCTCCTCCCCTCCTGGGCTGTTTACACAGGCTGTGCTCTCTGGGGCTGGCCTGGCTGCGAGATTTCTGTAGAGGCAGAGAGGCAGGGATTTTGGGGCCTTAGTCACCTTCCGTGGTGTCACCTCATCTCACTGCCTGTGAGGGACAGGGGCCTGGCTGCTGACCCCAGCTCCTCCTGACCCAGGCCTGCCTTCCAGTTCCTCTGCCCCTGGTGCAGACTTCTGGCTGAGGAGGGGTCATGGTGAGGTCAGAGAAAGCTGCTTGATGGAGGTGGCCAGGGGCGGGGTCTCCCCAAAGCCTGGCTTCTTGTGCTGGTGCCAGGTCCTCCCCCTCTGTGGCGTCACCACACCACATTCTCATACTCCCCTCGCCCGCCATTCTAGAACCCCAGCCTCAGATGGGCATGGCCAGTGCAGAAACAGCAGCCCTCAGCCCCAGGATGAGATATGAAGCCGAGGGCCAGGGGACTGATTTGCAGAAAGAGCCAAGAGGTTGACCATGCCTGATTCCTACCCTGTCATCTTGTGCCCCACCTTCTAGAGCCCGGGCTTGGTTCTGGCTCCCGGAGTCAGTCTGTTTCTGGCTGGTGGAGTGCACAGAGACCCATGTGCCTGTATGCCTGGTTTTCCTGCCTGGAACGTTTCTGGCTTAGTTTTGGCAACATCACGGGCCCACCCTCTGCATGCTGTCCCAGCCTTGGAGTACAGGGAAGTATGTGCCAGGCCCGACATGCTGATGGAATGAAGGGTGGGAGACAACCTCTGAAGGAGAGGGTGGGTGGGGAGTCTGCCTCTGCCAGGGACCACAGCTTCCTACCAGCTTCCCAGGCCTGGCCGGGCTGCCATGGTGCATCGGGGTGACCCTCTCACTCCACCTTGGTCCTCTGGGGTCCCCTTTCTTTTTTTCCAAGGCTGATTGAAAAGGAGACCTGGGTGTGCCTGGCCCATGGGCCCCATGATGATGGACTGCCAGCCCCTAAGCTTTGTGTTTGGCTGTTTGGCCTCAGTGTTGTCCTTCCTTTGCCCATGTCCCTTTCACTTTTACACACTGTCTCATTCCTGTTTCACTTCCCCCTGAAACAAATAAAGTCTCCCCAGCTCCAGTTGTGTGGGCTGGGCAGAAATCACAGCGCGAGGCCTCGTTTCCTTTCCCTTCGAGCTGGGGCCCCAGCCCACCCCACAGCCACAAGCATCAGCCCCACTGTTTGCAAGAACCCGAGCAGAGGAGAGGGGAATCTAAACCTAGGAAACTTCTCAGCCACTGCTCTCATGATGGACCTTCTGGGGTCCCCGACTTTCTTAGCCTGTCAAAGCCACACAGCTCTTGCTAATTCAATCTGGGAGCAGATCTCACCTGATGGGCTGTGAATGAGGCCTGTCATGGTTCCTGGATTCCACTCCCTGGGGATCCCTAGCCCTGTTCTCCCTGCCCATGCCCACCTCAGCCCTTCAGGACAAGGGAGACATTCTTCCAGGGAATGAGCTTACTGCAGGGAACCACAGCAACAGGGATCTGAAGTCCCTTCTCACCAGTCACCAGTCCACTGACTTGGGGAGCGCCCTTGGGTTCACCCAACATGCCTCTCTTCCTCTCCATTGTCACTCTGGCTGTTGACCTATTCCCACACTTTGGCAAGCGCAAATGGTGGAAAGCACACTCGCACAGGAAGTATCTCGGGCTCCACGGCCTTGTCCAGCCTTAACCCTTCCTCCCCACGTCTCTGCTTTCCTTTCATTCAGCTTGCAAGCAAACCCCAGACTTGTAAAATAGGAGTTGAGTATTTCCTACTTCTTATCCCAGGCAATCCCCACAAAGTCCTGGCGAGAAGCGTAGTTTAGCACAGCAAGCCTCCCTCATTTTTAGTAGGATGGTACTGGTGGGGCTGTGGGAGCATGGAAGCTGAAGCAGGAGAGGCTGTGTGTCAGAATGCATGAGCATCTTGGATTTGCACTGTTAGGCACTTTTATTGCAGGCTCATTTAATCCAGCTGAAGCAATACCCCAAAAAGCCCTTCCATAAAGGTAACCTGAATTAGGGAATGTCTTATATTGCACAGCCTCCCAGAAAGGCAGTGCCATCAATAAGACAGCTCCTGCACAGTGGGCGGTGGGACTGCTCTCCTGAGGGGGCTGGGGAAGGGCTGGGCCACTTCCTTGGAATGCAGAGTCACTGCCGACTCCAGAGAGGGTCAGAACCCAAGTTGGTGGGGAGAGGGGCTGCCTCATTTCTTGCTGCCGTGGTTCTCTCAGGTTTGCAGCATGTGCCTGCCTCATTTAGGCATGCAACTAAACTGAGTTGGACCTTTGCACCCGGGTGACAGGTCTCAGCCCTGAAGATGAAGAGGTTGAAGCTCTGCCACCCCCATCTGCTAGGACCTGGCACTTTGACAGCTACTGGGAAGGGCAGTGGCAACGGGAAGCAGTTGTCATACTAAGCCGACTGGCCCAGATGCAGGTTGCTTGGTAACCCTTAGTGTTTGCCAGTGGGGATGAAGGGACCAGCTGTTGAGGCCTGGCAGGTGGTGATGGGCCATGTCAGGTCAGCTGGAAGGCTAGGTGTCCTAGCTCACATGACAGTGTGCACAGATATATAGACTCCTGCTATCCCTAGCCAGAAAGATTTGGTCATGGGAAGCAAAACTTCCAAGAATGGAAGTGTAGAGACTTCTCACCACAACTGGCTAAGGTCCCAGGCCTTAGGGGCCTGGGGATGGGACAGAGGGCAGAATTCCCTTCAAAACTCATGAAATTCACATCCTCTGACCCAGGCTGGTTTGCATTCTACCAGGCTCTCAGCCAACTGGCCCAAGTCTAGAGTTTGGTTTTGCACATTTACTCAGGAGAAAAAGAGGCCGGGTGTGTTGGGAGCCTCAGGCTGCAGGCGGCGCCCCCTGGTGGAAACTTGGGAAGGTGGGCCCCAGAGTCTGTTCCCAGTATGCATCTCCAGCCCTGCTCTCCAGTCGCTGCCCCAGCCCACAGCAGTGCATCAGCAACAAAGAAGGAAGGAGGGTGGGAGAAGTGGAGCCACACTGCCCATTACGTAACTGGCCAAAAAGCAGTCTCCAGCGAGTGGCCACGCCAGGGCAGGAACTGGGAAGAAAAGCACAAAAGCAGCACCTGGTTGATCATTTCAATCCCTTTCTCGGCCTTTGCCTCTGAGCGCCTCTTCCCAGACCCCTGCTCTCAGAAAGGCTGTGTTCTGAGGAAACTAGGAGCAAGAAATGAAGCAGAGACAGACTCTCAGTTCCTATCTCTGGGATCCGTTTCTCAGATATAATGTATTATCTGAACCCCACTACGCTGCCCCCCTGGCAGTGCTGTTCCCGCCACAGCAAAGACAAGGCACTGTGCAAACCCAGTGCTGTGCGCACACTGAGACACCAAGGTAGAACCAGGAGGGTCCTCTGGACAGGAGGCTCCCTGGGACACTCAAAGCAGCGCTTTCAGACACTTGCCAGCCCATGGACTAAACTGTCCAGCTTAGCTGGGGAGAACTATCTACCCCCAACTCCAAATTCTCTGCAGTTCTTAGCATTCCATTCTTACCGCAGCACCAACAGATCTGAAAATCCCTTGTGAAATTTCCCCTTTACCAAGCGATGTAAACGGAAGCAGAGGGCTGTGTAATTTACCATAACGACTAACCCACCCAGCCAAGATGATGAGTGATGTTTTTGATCCCTGGCTTGCTTTCTACCAAATCAGGTAGTGTAAACTAAACACCAGGTGGCCTTAGCAACTCAGATGCCCAGAGACCCCTCAGAGGTCGAAGTCTGGGGTCTGGGAATCTATTCAGGAAAGGAAGAAAACCACACCTGGTTCCACGTGGTCTTGGCAGGCTTACTGCGTAGAAAGGATGGAGAACAAAAGTCCCAGAAGTTAGACCTGGCAAGGAGGAGAAATGTTTCCAGTGACAGATGGCCCACAGCTCAGCCTGGCTCCAGAATGCAAAAGAGATGATCAGAAATAGATGCTCAGCAAGAGACATCTGCCACATGCCTCATGCTTCACGCAGCTGCCATGGCTTCGACCAGGAAAACACGTCTTCCCTGCTTCTGGCATCGTCCCTCCTGAAACGAGGAATGGGTCAAGGGGAGGCACGGGGGGGGGGGGGGCAGCTGGTGGAATAAGAGCAGAGAGCAGCTAAATTAGAGCCATTCTTCATTCACAAGACAGGGACAGGGAAGGGAACTGCACCCTGTGAAAGGCAGGGCTGGACGGTTTGGTTTGCTCAGGCCCTTTTTATTCCAGGCCTTGGATCAGTGGGAGGTTAACCAGTGTGGATTACAAGAAATTGTCCTGTTTTGGATTAGATCTTGAGACCCCACCACAGATCAGAAGCTCCTCAGTCTCTTCCCCTGTGCTCACCTTATCCTCCATGCCCTCTCTTAACACCCAGGCCCTTCAGGGTCCTAATAAAAAGACCAACAATAGTGGGTAAAAGATAAACCTTTATTAGGAAAAAGTTGCCCCAGTTCTGCAAGCTGCAGAACGCAGTTTAAGTGACCATTTAAACCCCATTTCATCTCTAAAACAGAAACAAATAAGAAAACAAGGAAAGGAGAACCTGTCAAGCTCCAGCCCTCTGCCATCTTTAGCCATTTCTAACCTGCATTTCTGGCAGAAGAGAACAGTGATGGGCCCTCGTCCTAGGAGCAAACGGGGAATCATCTTGACACCATCTCGAGAGATGCCCAGGGAGAGACAGAGTGAACGATGGGTGTGGGTAGACAGGCCTGGGGCTCAGACAGGCACATGCCCAGTACCCAGAAACAAAGCTTTAAAATATACAAACATAGAAAAAGAAATTCTTCAGAACTTAGACAGGGAAAGCTTATAACCAGGAATGCAGCAGCACAATTCGAGCTGGGTATTTGGCTTTCAAAAAAATACATATATTATAAATATATATGAACCTCTGGCCTTAACTCAAGCCTGCTGGCCATTCCCTTCAATCTCATTCTGGAGGCCAAGTGGGGCAAGAGCAAGCCAAAGTGACAAGGGCCAAGGGCCAGCAACTGCTGAGTTAAGGAAGTGGGGAAGAGTTGGCCCAGGAACACCCTAGGACATACTCTAGCAATGAAAGAGTAAGGCATGCAGGTGACAGAGTGGGCTAGGGAGTCCCTCTGGGTGTGTACCCTGTGTTAGGGGAGGGAAAGCAGAGACACTACAAACCGAGGAATGCTAGACACAGCAAATCCTCAAGCACTGCCATCCCAAGTTCTTGGACCAGGTTCGCCCAAAGCCACCTTTTTGCTGAGACGAATTGGTCTAAGCTAATAGCAAACTTTTCCAGAGAGAAAACGGAAAGAAATGGGAAAGGAAGGAGGCAACAAAAAGTAAAAAGTGGTGGGGAAAAAATAAACACAAAACCGCTTGTTCAGTGTGCAGAGGAACAAGCCTGTCAGGTCTTGGGTCCTCGCTGAGGCAGCTGCGGAGCCTGCCTGCTCTCCGACTGCAACTCCCACCTGTGCCCACTTCTGTAGACTCCACTGAGACAACAGTTTCCTATAGGTTCTCTCTCCTCATCCTTAGAGAGTTCTGAACTTCACACCACTTCCCAGCCCACTGAACCCCACATAAGGCTTCAAACTTCTGCATCCCTTAGGGCAGCCTGGGAAAGGGACAAGCCCTAGAGAAATCAGGCCCAGTCTGTGGAGTCCTCTGGGTAGGTAGTGCATCCCCCAATCTGCTGCTCCAGGCTGTGGGGTCCATTTGTTCCCAGAGCCCTGACTGCAAGTATGCCCTGGCTGGCAAGATGAATAACTAAAGAAACTCAAGAGGATCGCAGGAGAGAAGGTCACACCCCTGCTGCCAGCACCCTTGCTGCTACCTGGCAGCACCCAGCTCTCAACCTGCCCCTGGGCTCATAGCCTCAATGTGGAAAGTGGGCTGGGCAGAGGCAGGCACAGCTATGCTGGGCAGTCCCACTGCAAAAGGACGCATGCATCATCCACACTTCACACGTGTGTGGGCCAAAAGGTCATTAAGGCAGGCAGAGGGTCAGGTCAGAAGGTACCACCAAGAAACGGTCTAAAAGCAAATAACCAATGAGATCAATAGCTCCCACAACCCTGGTAATTAAAAATCAAGGGGGAGCGCTGGGTACATGGAATGAAGGGGGACCCCCCCTTTTGCCTCTCCCAGGGCCACTGAGCATGTGGCACAGGATTAGGAAGAGGTTGAGGCAGGGCAGGACCACAGGCAGAGAACGTGGACAGGCCTGGAGAAAGTCTAACCACGGGCAGGAGGGAACGAGGGGGAGGGACGTAAGTTTCCACAGCACGGGGCGTTTCCACAGTCGCTGGTCACTGAGCTCTTCCGGAAGAGAAGCTCTCTTCCCCTGGAGGCCCATCACGGGGCGGTGACTTCCATGCCAAAGCTGGCCAGCAGGCAGAGATGATCTGAAGAGCAGAAGGGGTTGGGCAAGCCATTGGCAGCCCAGAGAATCTCTTCAGAGAGGAGGGAGAGGCGGCCCAGGAGCTTGAGAGTTCCATCTCGATCCAGCCTGTCATCTGGGACACAAAGTAGAAGCCAGTGGGTAGAGCAGCCACAGCCATGCCTCCAGGCGAGCAGGGCAGGGCCCTTTGGGAACCATGTCTTCTGTAGGCTACATCCCCCCATGGCTGTCCCCAGCGCCTATGGCTTCTGGTATCGAGGCCTCATTTCCTCAGAGACCTCCTCCAGGGTAATATCAGTGAATGAAGACATGTGGGTATAGGGGCCTCTGGCAAACAGGACCGTAGGCTCATGAGCGGCATTATAATATCCTCCAAGATAGGCAGAAATCCACTTTCTATATAAAAATCTGATTTTTAAACAATTGATTTAAACATTCTAAAACATATACTCTTTAAATAATACAGGCATGGGTTGGTAAACTACTCACTATGACTACTGGTGTGGGATAAGGAGAGAGAAAACAGGATCTCTAACCTCATTAACCTTGGTTGTATCTCCTCCCCCTCAAACACCAAAAAAAAAGGTCCAATCACTCCTGGAACTCTATTTTTACCCCCAAAATAGGGATGGAGAGTGCCAGTCTCACTTACCTCTCTCTGATGCTAGAAGGAAAATGGAGAAGGCATCTCCCTTTAGGGAGAATGATGAGGGCAACCAGTACCAACCGGGTGGTACGAAATCCGCTCCCCTGTTGGTCATGTCCCAGCAGCCCAAGTTATGCCACCAAATGCCTGACCTACTATCAGCTGATCCCCAGGACCCTGAGGTAGCTTCTAGGAATCTTGGATCCACCAGACTTACCTGTTCTGTTCCCACTCTCACAGGACTCAGCTGAGAAAAAGATGTAATCCACTGTTGTTCCAAGACCTAAGGGCATCGTGGTGACCTCTGGACGGCCATGCTGGGGCAGGAAATGGGTATAGACTGAGGTCAGGTGGAGGCAGTGCTGGATGGTGCCTATAGTCCTACAGGGATGGAGGATGAGATGTCAGACTACAAAAATTATTACATTTTCCCCAGGTCACTTGCCCTATGTATATTAAGTTTTTTTAAGGGATAATCCCAAATGACTCAATCTCAACAAATTCCTTCCCATGCTAATATGAGACTGGCATAGAAATATGAGACTAGAAACAGACACACTGATACTAAAACCCTTAACATTCCTCATCCCCATTTCCCACTTGCCACCTGATAAAGTATACCCAATGTGCCCCTGTCCGTGAGCCAGCAAGCTCTCTAGGAGGCTTATTCACAAGCTTTCTGTCTGCAAGAATAAGAGTGGGCCCCTCTGAGCTCTCCCTCCATACCTGTACGTCCCTCCATGAGCTCCTTAGGAGAAGAGCAAGAGCTTAATAAAAAGTGCTCCCCCAAATTGGCCTCAGGACAGCCAATGGTACTCCCTCTTTTACACCCAGAAAGTGGTTGGATGAAAGGCTGAAGAGAACTGGAGGGACGTTTACCTGGGGAAGACAGGCTCAAGTTCAGATGTGTCTTCAAGGACAGACTCGGCCCAACCAGCAGGTCGCTCTGTAGAAGAAAGAGAGAGAGAAAGAGAGGAAAAGCTTTTATCATCTATAGTCAGTCAAGTAGGGTCATAACCTCTCACCTTGAAATCCCTTTCAGATCCTTGACTAGAAGGATCTAGAAGGGGGAAGGGGAAGACAAATAGTGAGGAGAAGGGGCTGGAGCAGTGGCTCAGGGGTTAGAGCGCTTGCCTGGCATGCACAAGGACCTGGGTTCAAGCCCTAGCACCATGTACAAGCTAAGTGTTGGAGAAACAAAGGCCAGATGACAAAATAAAATTGATTCTCTCTCTCTTAAAAAAAAAAAATTAAGAAAAAAGTGATGAGAGGAAGAAAATAATGAACCAAAGTCAAGACTCTCAGGCCTCTAATATTAACATTGTATTTCTTAACTCAGCACATTTAAAAAATTTTTAAATTCAATTTTAAAGAAAGAGTAGGTCACACAGCCACATACTATAAAAATCAAAATGTAGGGAAAAAAATCAGTGAAGTTTCTCTCCTACTCACTTCTTGCTACTCAATTTCCTGTTCCACAGGCAACCAGTGTTACCAAAGTCCTAGTGTATTGCTCCAGATATTTTCCATCACATACCATGCATTGTGTATGAATACACATAGACATGCATATACATACATATACACGTATATACACATACAAAGAAAAAGATATAAATTACCAACATCAGGAAAGAGAGAGTGGACACTACCACAAACTTAACAACATTAATAGATATCAAAGATCAACATCGACAAACCCTTAGCTGGACAGGAAAGAAAAAAGAACACTCAAATTATTAAAATCAGGAATGAAAGGGGGACATTATTTTCAACCACACAGGACAAAAATTTTGAAAATAACAAAAACTCCATAAGCAAATACTATAGACAATTTTAAGCAAATAAATTAGTGAGTCAGATAAAATAAGCAAATTCCTAGAAAGACATAAACTATATAAACTGATGTTATGAAGAAACAAAAGATCTGAATAGGCCTATAACAAGGAAAGGGATTGAATCAGTAATTTAAAAACTTTCCACAAAGAAACACTCAGTCTTGGGTGGCTTTTTCTTTCTTTTTTTTTTTTTTTTTTTTGGTACCAGGGATTGATCCCAGGGGTGCTTAACTGCTGAGCAACATTCCCAGCCCTTTTTATTTTGAGATAGGATCTCACTAAGTTGCTGAGGTTGGCTTTGAATTTGCAATCCTCCTGTCTCAACCTCCTGAGTTGTTGGGATTACAGGCATACACCACTGCACCAGGCAGTCTTGGATAGTTTTACTGATTAATTCTACCAAACATTTAAAGAAGAATTCATACAAATCCTCCACAAACACTTTCAGAACATAAGAAAATGGTAGGAACACCTACCATTTCATTCTGAGGTCAGTGTTATTCCCATGGCCAAATATCACATCCCTTATGAATATATATAGATACAAAATTCCTCAATAAAATACTAACAAATCAAATCCAGCAAAATATAAAAACAATTATACACTATGACCACATAGGATTTATCCCAAGAATGTAAGGTCAATTAATGTTAAGCCTCATATTAACAGGATGTTTAAGGACAAAAAATATATCATTATCAACAGACGCAAAGACGTAATAAAATCCAACAACCTCTGGTGACTTCAAAACACTCACCAAACTAGGAACAGATGATAACTTCCTTAACCTTAGGGGAATCTACTAAAAAATACAGCTAACAGCATACTTAATGGTGACAGAGTGAAAGTTTTACCTCTAAGTTCAGGAACAAGACAAGGGTGTCTGTTCTCACCACTTCTAGTTAACACTTCAACAAAAGTTTTCACTGAATAGTTATGGAAGAAGAAATAAAAGGCATCTAGATTGGAATAAAAGTAATCCTATTTCTATTTGTAAGAAGACATAACCATATATTATACAAAATCCTAAGATATCCAACCAAAAACTACTGGAACCAACAAACAAGTACAGCAAAATTGCAGAAGATCAACATACAAAAATCCTATGTGTGTGCGTTAGCAATGAACCATTCCAAACATGAAGTTAAGAAAATGGTACTGTTTACATTAGCATCAAAAAGACTAAGATAAATCTAGCAACAGAAAAGGGAGAGTTGCACACTGGAACTATAAACACGAAAGGAGCTGAAGACCTAAATAAACGGAGAGGCCCCTCATGCTCATTGTTCAGAACACGACACTGCTAACAGTGGCAATTCTTCCCAAACCGATGTACAGATTTGTAGGGTCCCCGTTAAATCCAAACTGGTTTTGCCGAATTTGATCAGGCTCATCTTAAAACTCATATGGCAATACAGGGGCCAATAATAGCCAAAACAATCTTGAAAAACAACAACATTTTCCTAGTTTGAAAGCACATAAAACTATAGTACTCAAGTGTCATACTGAGATAAGGGCACACAACACTGAATGGAATCGAATCGAGAATCCAGAAACCCACACATCTGACAGTCATTTGATTTTTGATGTGGAAGGGCTGACTGGAGATGAAGTATCTTTTGTGGATGATGAAATTGTTCTAAACTTAGATTATGGCAATAGGCATACAACTCTGACTATACTAAGGGTCGCTGAGCTACACTCTTTAAATGGATGGATTTTATGAGGTGTAAATTTCATCTCAATAAAGCTGTTTTAACAAAAAGAATGAGGGAATGTTATGCACAAATTCATGCCCATAAATTTGACAACTTAGATGAAAGAAAATGTTCCTTTTTATATGCCTTACATTTTTCCTGTTAATTTCTTTTTTGTTGTTATTGCAAATAAAGCCTTATTTTCATTAGATTTTTAGAGAAATCAGAATTTTATACAAGAATACTATTGATTTCTACATATTAATTTTGTATGTAATTACTTTCCAGAATTATCTTAACATTATGGTGTTTTTAGCTGATTCTCTTGGATTACCAGTTATATAACAATATCATCATAAAGTAATAGTCCACCCACTCCTTTCCATTTTTACATACATTTTCTTCTGTTTCTATCTTCTACTTCTAGTTCTGTTGTCTGGTATCTCCAAACACATATAAATAATGATAGTGGATGTCCCTTGTCTTCTTCCTAATTTTAACAGGAATACTACCAGAGCTTCTTCCCTTAAGCAAAAGGCTAATTTTGGAGCTGAGATAATATATCAAAAGTGTAAGGAATCACTCATTGTTTCCTTAATTTAACAGGGTTCCTATTTTAAAAACCTAGAATTGATATTAAATTTTAACAATTATTCTATATAATTCTATGAATTTTTCAGTAAACACTATTTTAGCTATATCCCACAAATATATCGTTATTTTCATTGTTACTTTCTGGATATTCTATAGTTTCTTTTTAAATTTCCTCCTTAACCTTAAATTTTTTAAATGTCCAGAGAATATTATCCTCTTCTGTTTTGAATTTCTATTTTTACTACACAATGCTTTGTTGTCAAATATTCAATTCTAAAGAATTTCCCAATGATTTTTTTTCAAAGTCCTCTCCACTTTCAATGTTCAGAATTTGATATGAATCAATCATATTTACCATATAGCACATTACTTGGGTCTTCCATATTCTTAGTTACTTTTTATTCACTTCATCTTTTACAAACTAAGGAATGAATTAAAACCTACCATTACTTATATTTATTCCTTGTTATGCCTATAGCTTCACTCTGTGATTGTTGACATGATGTTATTTGGAGTATAAACATTCAGAACACTAATTCCTTCGATTTGAGCTATATTTTTTCCCATTACAATATGTAAGAAAAATCATGGTGACCACCAGGATCTTAAAAGTGGTTTCCCTCAACACCAGGTTCTCTGCCCATGCATGCAGTAATGTGTACAAATTGCACTGTGCTGGCAGGTACACAGGACTGGAGGCCTCCACCTGCCCCTTCAGGTCACATGAGATTTATTTTAGCTACCTCTACATAAGCATCCTACCTTGACATCTTTTCTTTCTTTCTTTCTTTCTTTTATTTTTTTTTTTTTTTTTTTTTGTACCGGGATGGAACTCAGGGGCACTTAGCCACTGAGCCACATCCCTAGCCCTTTTCAGTTTTTATTTTGAGACAAGGATCTCACTAATTTGCTCAGAGCCTTGCTAAGCTTCTGAGGCTGGCTTTGAACTTGAAATCCTCCTGCCTCAGCCTCCAGAGTCACTGGGATTACAGGTGTGTGCCACCACCGTACCTGGCTCTGCCAGGGTTCATTTAACATTGGTAGCAGCCAAGCAAGCAAGTTCTACAAGTACTTGGGAAGAGGATCCTAAGTTATAGCACACATGAACCAGAGGACAGACTAGATTCAGAACTTTCCTGTTTAGAAAACTGACCAGTCAGTAGGTTTCTATGTGACCTTCTGGCCAGTACATCAACTAGGGATTTATAAAAACCACTATTAGCAATTATTTTTTCTAAAATGCATTACTTTAGGCACATGTTTCGCTATTACTAATGAAGACCCAAAGCCCCAAAATTCAATGCAAACATGTAAGTATTCATGAGCAAGAAAACCCCTTTCAGTTTCTGCTATAGTATTAATGTATCCTCCCCACACAAATTCCTAAGTTGAAATCCTAACCCCCAACAGCGATAGTATGAGGAGGTGACACTTTTGGGAGGTGACCAGGTCATGAGTGTGGTGTCCACATTAACGGGTTAATGTCCTTTTAAAAGATGCCCAAGAGAGACACCCAATCACTTCTACCATGTGATGACACAGTGAGAAGATGCCAAAAATGAACTGGGAAGTGGGTCCTCACCAGATACCACATCTGCCAGTACCTTGATCTTGGAATTTCCAACCTCCAGAACTGTAAGAAATAAATTTCTCTTGTCTAAAAGCTACACTGTTTATATTTTGTTACAACAGCCTAAATGGACGAATACAGTGTCTTTCAGAATCATACAGGAAAAAAAGAAATCATTAATAACCAAAAATATTAACAGGGGGGCTGGAGCAGTGGCTCAGCAGTTGTGGCGCTTAACTGGCATGCACATGGACCTGAGTTCAAACCCCAGCACCAAGTCTCAGAGCAATGAAGGCTACATGAAAGACTAAATAATACTGATTCTCTCTCTCTCTCTGTCTCTCTCTCACTGTCCCTCTCTCTTATAAAAGGAAAGGAAAATAATTAAATTAAAAATAAAAATAAAAATATTAACAAGAGGGACTTAAGTACCCTATTTATGAATTTTCTGTTACAAAGGGAGCTGGAAACGAGAATCACAATGCTTTATATTATACAGCCTGAGTGAGGTGGAATGCTCCAGGACAGTGCAGTGTTAGACCATTACTACCACCACAGCCACCCTCTGCATTCAGGGACTCACCACTGAAGTCACAGTCAAGTGGGTGTGTTCTGATATGCAGGTAGGCTGGACAACTGGTACTGAACTGGAATAGTATTTGTTAGCACATCTAAACAGATCCTCTAGGAAAAAAAAACATACATACCGATCTCTCTGTACTGCACTAAATCTTCCCCCTCAAGGCCTAAAAATAGTAATCTTTTTAGATTTGGAGTCTTGAAAAGATATTTTAGCAGCCTGAACAGTCCTAGGTGGGAGCACTGAACAAATGGAAAGGCACAGGGTGAACACATGTGTTTACCCAAATTTATTCTCAATTGTGAAAATACTACTGTTATTTTGCACTGTTATTGAACCAGATATTTCTCTGCTATGAAGTGATTCTTTTCTACTTACAAAGTGATTGTCAGCATGCAGTTTAAAAGTCCTTGGTTTAAATTTGTTATCAAATTTAAATGCTATTTTATGCTTTATTTGATTTTTTTTTATTTTTCTTTTTCAGAGCTGAGGACCGAACTGGGGGCCTTGCACATGCTAGGCAAGCGCTCTGCCACTACGCTAAATCTCCAACCCCTTTATGCTTCATTTGAATACAGCACTGATTTTTTTTAAATAACTTACTACAAAATTACCTATGCAGCTGAGCCTGACTGATAGAAGCACTTATCTCAGTTCCTGGCATATTCTAGTAGCTCAGCACATGGTGGCAATCACTGTTAATACTATTGTTCTTGCAGTTATACTACTTTGCAATTAAAATAAAAAACTGAGCCACTGAAATGTTCATTGCCCTACACAAAATGCCCATTCAAATTAAACTCCTACAAGAAAAACAAATTCATTGCTCACCAACCACTCCTTTTACTATAGTTTTCTAACCATTCTTTGGTTGTCTTCACATACTCCTCTCCTCTACTAGATTCTCCAAACAGTGTTGGTGGTTATAAGACTTTAAGCTGTACCTTTTTTTCTTAAAGTCTAATTTTTCAAAGTTGAATGTTGACATTAATAAATCTGAAGCCAATCTCATTATTGGTTACACTTAAAAGTAGCACAATGTTTTGGTTCAATTGCCCAAAGGATTCTTTTGTCTTCGACTTCAAGTAACTTCACTATGGTGTCTTAGTGTTGATTCTCCTACATCATTTTTTACGGAAAAAGGACAATCTAAAAATTCTCAATCTAAAAGTTCACATCTTTTCATTTGGGGAAAGACTTCCTGGAATAGTATCTTTAAATAGTTCTCTGGTGTCATATTCATTTTCTTCTTTGTGAACTCCATTTATGTCTTCGTTGAATCTCCTTTATCTTTCACTACTGTCATTTTCTCTCCAATCTTTGCATGCTTTTACTTCCTTTTCTTTTTGCTGGTTGTGTTTGGATTTTCTGGCCTCTGTCTCTTGCTTGTTTTTAGAATTTCTATTCTTTCTTGTGCTTCATCTAAATTTGGCTTCATTCTATGTAATGTTTTTACTTTCCACTATTTTCTGGGCTCCAGAGCTTGTGTTTCATCTTCTGATGTCTTGAGATAGGGATGCAGCTCAGGGGGAAAGCACTTGCCTAACATATATGAGGCCCTAGGTTTCAATTTCCAGTACCACAAAGAAAAAAATAATCATCACCTGATTTCTTGCCATGTGCCTGAAATGATTTTTAAAAGATGGTTATTTGATTTTTCTGCTGTTCTTAAATAAAGTAATTGCTTAATTTTTTTAATACATGGAAAAACAGATATAATTTTTTTTTTTTTAAAGAGAGAGGGACAGTGAGAGAGACAGAGAAAGAGAGAAACAGCTTTATTTAGTTTTTCACATGGCCTTAGTTGCTCCAACACTTAAGTTGTGTATGTGGTGCTGGGGTTTGAACCCGGGTCCTCGTGCTTGCCAAGCAAGCGCCGAAACCGCTGAGCCACCGCTCCAGCCACAGATATAATTTCTATATGCTCCATGGCAACAATTATCTTTGGGGGCTGGAGCAGTGGCTCAGTGGTTACAGCGTTTGCCTGGCATGCGTGAGTATACAAGTTCAAACCCCGCACCACATACACAATGAAGCTTCAGAGCAATGAAAGCCATAAGAAAAACTAAATAAAATTGATTCTCTCTTTCCCCGCACTCTCTCTTTAAAAAAATCTTTAAATATTTTTTCCCTTTTCTTCTTTTATCCTTTCCTTCTTTTTATTTTTTATGTGCCTTTTATTTTTTCATACTTTTTTTTTTTTTAAAGAGAGAGGGACAGTGAGAGAGAGAGAGAATCAATGTTATTTAGTTTTTCATGTGGCTTTTGTTGGTCCAACACTTCACTGTGTACATGGTGCTGAGATTCAAACCTGCGTCCTTTCACCTGCCAGGCAAGCACTATAGCTGCTGAGCCAACACTCCAGCCCCTTCCATACCTTCTTTTGTCAGTATTTTAGTACAGATTCCACGCTGCTTTAGGCAAGCCTAGCTTTGAATTAATCTACATTTTTTTCTGCACCAACTTTTTTCTTAACTTTTTTTTTTTTTTTTGTATCAAAGATTGAACTCAGGGGCACTTAACCATTGAGCCACATCCCAGCCCTTTTTATTTTTCTTTTGAGACAGGGTCTCACTAAGTTGCTTTGGGGCTTGCTAAGTTGCTAAGGCTAGATTTGAACTTGTGATCCTCTTGCCTCAGCCT
>PVKS010020447.1:0-36794 GCA_004027875.1 Aplodontia rufa | reverse complement strand
CTTGCAGCCTTCGAGGGTAAATGGATGGTTATGGAAGAGATCATGATGAGTAAAATCAGCTTAACCCAGAGATCTAAGGGTCGATTGTCTCCACTCATAGGTGGAGGTGGGGACTAGACCCTGGACAATGAGAAAGTTGGTCTAGTAACATGAGTTAAATCCAGATAAGATGTAATGCTTTACAATCTAATACCTTTTCTTAGAGTTATAAAGGGAAAGGGAAGGGAGGGATAAGGGAGGGTAATTGGCGGGGGCACTCCTGGGGATAATTGCAATATCCAGAATATTTACACATTTTATACACATTTTATATTATTTTGTTAAAATCTTGTAAGGTTGTTCAAAAAAATAAAAAATAAAAAAAATTTTTAATGGACATAATAATATGCATTTATGGGGTTCAGTGTAATACTTCAGTACTGTACACACTGACTAGTTCAGAGTAACTGGAATGTCCATTGCCTCAAACATTTATCATTTCTTTCTGTTAGAAACATTTGAAATTGTACTAGCTTGCAAAAAAACTATTTCTTTTTTATTGGTGCATTAAAGGTGTACATAATTATGGGAAAAAAAGAATATATGCACATAATATTACTTTATATGAATTTATGATTGTACAATAGCAACTCTTTAATAAAAACAATTTTAAAAAGAATATTTTTATGGTTTAAAACAGTTGTATGCATACTCTTAAGCCAAAGATTGTGTGATTTCTATCATGAACTTGAAAAGATAATACCATTATGTCCTATTATAAATACATTTCATCATGGGGCCAAAATATATTTTGCTTAGTGATATTTGGGTGAATACATGAAGCACAATATTTAGTGTCTTTTATTGATTGTGTCAGATAGAAATTTATAGGATGAAGAAGTGATTTGGAGGAAAAAAATCCCTGTTGGGGATTCTGATAGAATTCACCCCCACCCTCACTAAGAAAAACTGGTGAGAGTATTTCAAATAAAAATCTGTAAATATTAGAAGGCATAACAAAATTTATATTGTGAGTTATTTCAGCATTTGTATGAAGGGTCCTGTAATGCAATTTTCTTACCCAGAAAAATTGCCACTGAATAAATCTGGGCTCCAATATTTTCTGTGTCTTCTGAATGAAGAGGGAAACATACTCCATTGGTGCCATAGTAGTTTTTGAAAAAATCCTTATTGCTTAGTGGAATGAAAGCCACTATAAAACCAATAATCCAAATGAGAATCAGAACTGTAAGTGTTCTACATTTTCGAGGTCCTAAACATTTAAAAGGATATACGATACAGATGTACTTCTCCAGTGTTAGAAATGTTAAAAGTAAAACCGATACTTCAGTGGACAAAATGGCCAAGGATCCTGTTAGCTGACAGTGAATACTTTCCATCCACAGCTGTGCGTGCTTGTTGTATTCTCCTCGAAACTTGAGGTCAAAAGCTCCGATCACAAATAAATATATTCCCATTAGGCAGTCGGCACCTACAACGATCAGAAAGTTTCACAAATTTAAAGAAATAAATAGGCATAATGGAATTATCAGTAAGCAATTTCTGTGTGTGTGATGATGGGAATGGAACTCAGAGCCTCAGATATGCTAGGCATGCCCTCTACCACTGAGATATATATATGAGATATATATATATATATATAAACAATAATACTTTTTTCCTGGCTTTATCTATTTTTAAAATTTTTTATTAAATAGTTGAGTTATTGTACAATCGCAAGTGCATATAAAATAACAGTATGATATGAAAATGTTCTTAAACCAGAATTACCCCCACATTGCCCACACCCCTGTCTCTTGATTCTTCTATAGTTCGCTCTTACAAGCGATAAAAATGCTTAGATTGTGAATTTTCCAGAATTAACTAATTGCATAAGTATTATTTGGATTCTTGGGGGGTATAGACTAGGCTACATTGTTTATTATCTCTCTAGGTCCCCCCTTATTCTCCCTCCCTCTATCTCCCCCTACTAATCCATTCCATTCCCCCTATATATCTATAGTTCCCCTAGATAACAGGAGTTTGACTAATACATGAGTTTGATTACCTTTCACCCAAGCCTGGATTTAGCTCCAGCCTCCATAAATGAGTGAAAACATTCGACCCTTGACTCTCTGGGTTTGGCTAACTTTGCTCAGCATGATTTCTTCCAAGCAATAATATTTTTAATGTTGGAAAAAATAATCCAGTTTCTTCTATCTTGGAAGGAGGTAGTTTTCCTCTCTAATAATTCACAGGCTGGGGATGTGGTTTAGTGGTAGACTGCCTGCTGAGCATGAGTGAGGCCTGGGTTCATCTCCAGTCACACCAAAACCAAAACTTGTTTAGAGATGAAGACCGATTCATCAACACTCTTTGATAATTACTCTCATAGAACTCTCTACAATTAGTTATGAAATATTTCTTCTCTTTTCCTTTAAAACAAATTAGTAACAGCAGAGATTTTGTCTATTTTGTTTTCCACGTAGACCCATCACCTGAAAGTGTAGAATAAGTGAATAAAGTCCAATTCTGTTGGATTTCAATTAGGAATTGAGAGGGGATGACATTATTTGGTTCAGTTTTTCCACTGCAATTCTCCTGCTCAACAAGTTGAGGATATCATCCAAAAACCCAGAGAAATGAATCCGAAGTTTCAGTGACTAAGTAATGACTATGAGTTTTGAAATCTATCGATTTAGAAGCTATACTTTGGTACATATATACTATGGAATACTACTGGGCCATTAGAGAGGACATTATGGCTTTTGAAATCAAATGCATGGAGATGGATAGAATTATGCTTAGTGAAGTCTCTCAAGTTGAGAGACTCAAGGGCTGAATGGTTTCTCTCATCTGTTGATGCTAGCATGTATGGGGAAGCAGTAGGGCAGATGGCTAACCTAACAAAACTGCAAATTGAATGACTTTCAGAGTAATAGGGGGATGGCTCTCTAGGATACTTGGAGGTGTAGGGAGAGGGATGGGGATGGGGGGGAGGGTACATGAAGAACTCATAGGAGTCTGGACTTTGGGAAGATGGGGGAACCATCCCAGATGCCGATGTCATTCCTCCACGAGATACCCATTTAACACATGAGTTCTTTTGGGGGAAACTGCAACAAGTAAAACCCAAGGTGGTTAGCCATGTTTTGGCATTACCCCTGGATAACAAAGTTTATATCCATTGATTGCTAATGTTTTGATAATGTTTCCCCCTCAACTGTATCTCTATATACTTCTAATAAAAAAAATAAAGTGATGAAGTAAAGAAGAAAACACAAAAATTTAAAAAAAAGAAGCTATAAATAATTATGAAGGGTTCACTGTCAGTATAATTTTGGGAGGTTTAAATTACTCACTAGAGCTAGCCTAAGCAAAACTGTTCGCTCTTCCCATTTTTACATCTTCGTCTCTTTTTAGGCTCTCTCATCCCTACAGTAGCTCTCAGTGTGTACAGTACTTGCCATTTTTGCTTTTTAAGCAAACACTACACATCAAAATGTGCTTGTTGAAATTTTTTGACTGTGCAAACATTCTGTACTAAGTCCCTAAAATCACATCACTGTATAAATCACAAGACTAATTCTACTTCTTCTTTTTTAAAAGAATACATTTTATTTAGTTTTTCATGTGGCATTCATTGCTCCAACACTTGGTTGTGTACATGGTGTGGGGGTTTGAACCTGTGTCCTTGCACATGCAAGGCAAGTGCTGTAACCGCCGAGCCACTGCTCCAGCCTCCTAACCCTACTTCTTCAACACTGAAGTTATGCTCTAGCCTTCATTAGGGAAATGAACTTAACTTATATTTTTGTAAAACAGTACAAGGTGGTAACTGTTTGCTGAGTTCCATTTCTTACGTAGTTTATAGGAAAAAACAAACGAACTAACAAAAAAAGCAATACACGCTGCTAGTAGCTCAGAGACCAGAAAAATAACTAGCTGTTAAGTCACCATCTGTGAATTGGACATGGAAACCAAAAATTAAAACATCACTATGGTTGTAAAAATGTGATCATAGAAGGCAATCATTTCACTTGTGGTAAAAGATTTTAGATGCTTTAACAAAATATGCCTTCAGAATCATTAGATGAGAGAAAACTACTGAATGAGAGCTTCATTAATCAATGCAAGGTGATTAAACATTTTTCTTTTAAAAACTTAATTTTATCACTGAAGTCATTGTTTTTATTGTGGAAAATATTTGAAAACAGCTTTTAAGTAAAAAGAAGAAAATTTGAAATTCAATAATTCTATCACTCATAGAACTTTTTTTCTAATAGCAATGCTTTTGTATATTTCAAAACCACAGTTTTTCTTTAATCAGGATATACTCACAGCACAGAGAAATGATTGACATGGCATGCAGCTTGTTCTCAGATCTGATGTAAGGTCGCATACAAATGACAAAAATATTTCCAAAACAAGTAACCACAGATACAACCCAGACAAACACTCTCTGAATAATGTTTGCCAAGAGATTCTCAAGGGATGAGATTCCATCAGTGTTGGGTTTACAGCTGCGAACGTGTGGTGCATATCCACAATACTGGAATTTCTTAAAATATCTGGTGTACAAAGAGAAGATAAAATAAGACTTTAGAATTAATTTGATATCACCATACATTAATATCTATTTTTGTCATTTTTTTCAGTAGATGAAAAATATCTTAATATGAGATTCAGAGGAATGTAAAACACCAGGGATCCTGCAACTTTAAATTTAATTCTCTTTACCTTGATTTCACTGTCAAAGAATGTGTGGGTGGGAGTAGAGAAGAGGCATGATGAATTTACAAATGTTAAACATGTCTTAGAATATAAATGAATGCTACCTTGTGACCATGAGAATTATTTAGCCAAAGAAACTATAAGCGTGTTTTTAGTGTTCAGTCTATATAAATGCACTGTTGCATTGTTTCGATGGTTGCTGTAAGTGATCCTGGTTTTTAGTCTCAGAGGAAAACTTAAGTGTTTTTGTCTCTGCTTCTCTGTCTTGTCTTTAATGGGGGAGGGGGGCAGGTACTGGGTATTTTACCCAGGGGTGCTTTGCCACTGAGCTACATCCCCAGTTATTTATTTATTTATTTATTTTTGAGATCTGGGGAGGGTTCTCACTAAGTTGCTGAGGCTGGCCTTGAACTTGCGATCCTCTTGCCTCAGCCTCCCAAGTCTCCGGGATTACAGATGTGTGCCACCATGCCAGCTTTCTGCGTCTTTTCTGCTGTAACTACTTGGTGACATGTTTATCTCTCACACTGGATTTTGGAACATAATGAAAGATCCAATGACTATTTATTGAGTACATACTTTTATCAGTAGAGAGAACTCACTTCTTGATAAAGACATCACCTGGATAATCAGTAAGTGTCATTGTGCTGCTAACAACACCAACATCATATATTGAACATTTTCTAGGCATCAGGAATTCTCAAATGAACTCCACAAGGTACGTGTCAGCATCCCCATAAAAGGAGATGAATCTTCAACAGAGGCAAATTATTTGCTAAGAAATTTTTCTAGTAATTGTAGAAATTGGAATTCAAATTAGATCTACTTACTTCTAAAGATATGTGTTCTGGGAAAAAATATAAATGATCTTTGAACAGAATTATAGAAATGAAATAAACACTTAATGATTACAAATGTTCCTATTTAATTCAAGTCTAATTGCTGATATTCCATCCTGTGTGTGAACTACGGTGGGGAGGAGTGCAGAACGTGAGGCAGGATGGAGAGTTGACCTCCGTTTCCCTTTGCTTTATGTGTTTTAGGCTGAAATGTTGCTTTTATCAGCAGCATTGTTGCAGATCTTTGTTTTCTAGTTTGGGAGCTTAGCATGCAGTCAGCCTTCTTGTAGTAGAGTCCTGATTTCCTTTGAGGGACTTACTTCTCCCTATGGGAAGCCACAGTGGGACTTAAAGTGAGGCACTCTCTTATTCCAGAGTAGATGGGTTGTCCCAAGCAAGGTCAACTGGACTTCTCTCCTGGGACTCTGAGTCTTATTGATGATCCTTGGCTGAATCATTCCAGCAGTGCCTAGAGAAGACTGCTGTTTAACTCCTGTGGCTTTGGTTCCTACCCAATTCCAGTTTGCTCTTTTAGTTATTTCTTAGATTTTGTGAGCTATGCTGTTTTTCCTAATAAACTGTCTTGATTATTTTAGCAGACTGATGTGTGTAACTAACACAGCACTCTCTCAGAAAAATTATGGAAAACAAAAGCAATGTCCTATGCAGACTTAAAATACAAGCAAGATTACAGAGTTGGAGGTGGTTGATAAAGCACTTCTTACTGAAAATTAATTACACAGTATGGAGATCATTCTGATACTTCTATAAGATGGAAATCATTTTAAAATATTTCTAAAGCATGTAATTAAAGGCACAACCAGACAGTTTGAATAAAAAATTTCAGTTCACCATTCCATGTATGCTTGCTTCAATCATGCCCCGACATTGGGACAGTGTTCAGTGAGGAGTTGTTCTCCCTTCCTTCCTTCATTTACAGCAATGATATATTTATAATTATTTTATATTGCTACTTCTGGTAACATTTCATATTATGTGTACAAATTACTGGCTCATTACGCAAGTATCAGTATGTGTGAATAGTATCAAAACTGAGAGCTTCTTACAAATGCGAGAAGGTTCCCCCTACTTATGTTCCCTGATGCTCAAAAAATGTCCTATGAAATTCTACCGGACTTTGGAAAACTAAAAATCATCCACCTAATGTCAAAGATTTTAGAGTTAATTATTATTTAGGTGTGTGAGTCTCTTTTGGCTGCTGTAACAAAAATGCTATAGGGTGGCTTAAACAACAATTCTTTCTCATAGGTCTGGAGAGTGAGAAGTCCAACATCAAGCTGCCCATAGATTTGGTGTCTTGCAAGGTTTTCCTCTCTGGTTTATAGATGGCTGTCCTCTTATTGTGTCATCACATCATGGAAGGGGCAAGGGAGGTCTCTGGAGTACTCTCTTTAGGAGCACTAATCCTATTCATGAAAGGTCTGTCCTCATAAACTAACCACCTCCCAAAGGCTCACTTTTTAATACCATCACGTTGGGGTTAGGATATCAAAACATGAGTTTGCTGGGGGTTGGGGTTGGGGTGCAAATATTCTAAATAGCAGAAAAAATAGTAGAACATATTAATGCTTGAAGTGTTGGGTATGGATGTATTGTCAAAATACATCTGGGAACATGAAGATTTAAATAAAGGTGAAGAGCAAGAAGAACATTGACTTACATGTGAGAGAGATTCAGAGGTCTAAACATCCTTTGCTGGATATTTGAAATTTCAATTCCTTCTAGGCTGCTAAAATACCAAATTAATAATCAGTCAAAAGAACATATATTAAACATGGTATACTAAATGAATTTTTGTGAAGACAACTTAAAATGTATAAATGCAATATAAGTGAAATATTCATAATCAGCTCCTCCTAAGCACCTCCTTCTTTGATTGTGTTATGCATAAACATATATTTCACCCATTTGAATGTTTTTTTTTGATCCTCACAGATCATGGCATAATGCTTTGTGCATACTAAATAAATACTCGATTTCATTTTACTGAGAACACTTTAATTAGATGAACTGAAGTTGATCTATTTAAAGTAATTCTTAGATGCTAAAAAATATACTTTTTTGTCTTTTTTTGTGTGTGTTTGGTGCAAGCTGTGGTTTACATGATGTAGAATATTCCCTCTAGAGGTAAGAATGCCTATAATAAATTGCTAAACACTCAGATCTGAAAGGACAATCACTATGCACAGATGCCTTTGGAGAGTCAAAGCAAAGAAGTTCTTAGTGACTTACAGAAAGATATAGAATGATTAATCATTACTTAATTTTTTTTTTTGGTGTGGTACTGGGGATTGAACCCAGGGCCTAGCACATGTTTAAGCAGGAGCTCTACCACTGAGATGCATCCCTAGCCCCTCCTTATTTAGTTTTAATTTTTATTAACATGTAATACAAAAGTAATACCTGTCTGCTTTTTCCCATCAAACACACATCTTTATGTTTTTATAGAGCTTGACTAAAATCCTGGAAATAAAGCTTACTTAAGAAAGATTTAAAAACATATATTATTAGTACTGAAATAACAATTTCATCATAAAACTATCCCCATAAATGTGTACTCACAGTGACTTGAGCTTGACAAGATAATCAAATTGATTTGCTTCAATTTTCTGGATTGGGTTATAGGAAATATTCCTGTTTTTAAAAAAATGGCAGCAATGGGTCATTTCTAAACATGACTGAGTAAAGAAAGTATACTTATAGACCCCCAAATTACTTAAAACATTCACACCCCCCCAAAAAGCATAGTGCCACTTGAAATGGGTTAAAGACTTAAATATAAGACTTAAAACTATAACATTACTAGAAGAAAACATAGGGAGAAACTCTGTAACATTGGTCTAAGCAATGATTTTTTGGATATGATCCCCAAAACATAGTCAATAAAAGCAAACATATACAAATGAGACTACTTTAACCTAAAAGCTTTTGCATAGTCAACGAAAAATTCAACAGAGTGAAGAGACAATGTCCAGAATGAGAGAAAATATTTGCAAAATGTGTACCTGAGGAGGGGTTAATTATCAAAACATATAAAGCACTTAAACAACTCATTAGTAAGCAGACAAATAATCTAATTAAAAATAGACAAAGGTTCTGACACTCATTTCTCAAAAAAAGGCGCACAAACGGTCAACAGGTACATTAAAAAAATCAAAGTCATGAAGCATCTGAGAAATGCAAATTGAAACCACAATGAGATGGACATAACCTCATACCCATTAGGACAACTTTTAAAATAAATGGTAAATTTAGTGCTGATTAGAATGGGGAGAAAAGGGAATTCTTTTACACTATTGGTGGGAATGTAAATTAGTACAGTCATATGGAAAGTTAAAATTAGAACCATCATATGATCCTAACTATATGTCCTAAGGAAATGAAATCAGTATATTGAAGAGACATCTGCACTCCCATGTTTATTATAGCATTACTGACAAGAGCTAAAATGTGGAATCAACCTACCTGTCCATCAGCAGATGATGGATGAAGACAGTATGTTGTACATACAGAATGAAATACCATTTGGCCTTAAAAACAAGTAAATACTACGATTTGCGACCATATGGATGAACCTGGAGGACATGACTCTGAGTGAAAAAGTCAGGTATGTGATCCCACTTACTTGTAGAATCTAAAAAAGTTGAACTCATAGAAGTAGAGAGTAGAATAGTGGTTGCCAGGGGCTGGGAGCAGGAGTGAGCAAGAGGAGGGAGGGAATGGTAAGGCATTTGCCAAAGGGCACAAAGTTTCAGTTAGACAGGAGGCGTGAGTACAAGAGAACTACTGCACAATGTGGTGATAGTAATGATGTATTCTAAAATTGCTGAGAGTAGATTTGGAATGTTCTCACCACACACACAAAAATGATAAGTATACATGGTAATATATATGTTAGTGAACTTGATTTAGCCATTCCACAATGTATACATATTTCAAAACATTTGGCAAATATGTATAATTTTTATATATCAATTAAAAAAGTGTAGTAAGTACATTTGCTTCATATGGTTGATTGTACATTTAAGTGAAGTGATGGAGGTAAAACACTCAGAACAATGCCTGCTTTGTCGTGTGTACTCTGTGGTTGTGATAGTGATACCCCAAGAGCTAATACAACTTGCAAATAGGTGGAGCTGTTGAGAAATGGCTCCCACTCAAAGCCACCCAGAGAGAGCCATGCCTACTTCACATTTTAGCTAGGATTTGATGTGATTTACATAAAACAAAAAGAATTTCATTGAATCAAAAGTTGAATGAATGAATCACATTGTGTATCTTTTACAATAAATTTTACATTCAAGAGCAACATTGTACTAGCAATTTGTGAAACATAAGATGAAAATAGACTTTTCATTTCATGTACCTACTAGACTATAGGCAGGGACAAACAGATAAGAGTGAAAGTAAAGCTGAGTTTAAAGGGAGCAAATATCAGAATCTTTTTTTTCCCCTCCTGTCATACCTTCCACCTACCATCAAGACTCTGAAAAACACCTCAAAGCAAAGATAATTAAGGAAGTTGGGGAAGTTCTAATTTTAAGTAATCTACTCAAATGTCTTGTACTACAAAATGAAATGGGTTCAGCAGACTGGGAATAAAAGGAGACTACTTCACATAATAAAGGCCAAATATAAACCTCATAAATAATATACTCAATGGTAGAAGACCAAGAGCTTCCTTTGAGAACAGGACTAAGACAAGGATGCCTGTTTTTCACCACCTCTAACTCACACAGGCAAGAAAAACAAATAAATAAGCAAAAGAATCCAAATTGGAAAAGAACACAAATTATCTCTGTTCACAGATGATGTGATCTTAAATGTAGAAAACTAAATGTTTAACAAAAAATATTAAAACTAATAATCCAGCAAAGTTGTACACAAAATCAACACATAAGAATCAGTTGTGTTTCTATACCCAACTGAAACAATCCCAAAGAATCCCCAAAAGGAAATTAGGAAAATAATCCCATTTACAATAATATCAAAAGAATTAAGTACTGAAAGACTTAATCCTTACTAAGAGAGTAGCAAAAGTATAGGCAACAAAAGGTAAAATATAAGAACTGGACTATATCCAAATGAAAATCTTTTCATCAAAGGACCATATTACAGGGTGAAAATGCAAACAGATGCAAAGGGCTTGCAAATCTTATATCTGAAATGGGGTTAATATCCAAAATATGTAAAGAGCTCCTAAAAGTCAATAACAGTAAAATAATTATTCACTGTAGTGAAAAAATGGAAGCAACCCATGTTCATTAAGTGATGAATGAATAAACACAACTTCCGGTATATAGGTACAACAGAATAGTATTCAGCCTTAAAAGGAAGGGAATCCTGACACATGCTACAACATGAATGAAACTTGGAGACATTATGCTAAGCGAAATAAGCCAGCCACAAAATGACAATTATTGTGTGGTTTCAACTAGTCGAATTGTTGGAGATGAAAAGTAGAATGGTGGTTGCCAGGGGACTGAGGGAAGGGTGAATAGGGATTTAGTGTTTCATGGTTCAGCATTTCAGGTTTGCAGGATGGAATTCTGGAGATTGGTGATGATGGTTGCTGAACAACATGAATGCAATTAATTCCATTCAACTGTACACTTACCAATGGCTAATTTTACCTGATGCCAATTTTACCACAATTTAAAAATAATAAATGAAGTGGGGAAATTAATAGAAGTCTTACAATTGTGACAGCTCCTTCAGATCCTTAAACACATGTGGTGGAAGATTTTCAATCTTATTACTTCCTAAATCCCTAGGGAAACAATTGCAAACGTATTATTTTTTTAAAGAGTTTCTTTGTTGTTCTGAAATTCATTAGAAACCCATTATACAACTTTTCAACAATGTTATTGGTGAATTGTGTTAATTAAAAGTGCATTTTTGGTGATGGGGATTTAACCCAGGGCCTCTTGTATGCTGAGCCTGTGTACTACCACTGTGCTAAACCCCCAGTCCCATGAAACCTAAATGATTAAAAAAAAAAGAAGAATTTAACAAATATTTTATCTCATTTCAGCACTCCCTCAGAGGCAAATACTCAATGGTTATTTCATCTTGTTTTAATAGTTCTGATGTTCTAATTAGTGTATTGCATCCCTTATTTCTTTTCCCTTCCTTCTTTCCCTCCTTTTTGTGTTAAAGTAAGAATATGGTTTAGATTGTTATTTTTTTCTTTTGCTTGGGTTTATTATGATTATCAAATGGAAGTACATTATTTCAAAAGCAAGTTACTTTCCCAGGCGAAATGGTCGTGATCTCATCCACTCCTGGACAGGATACTTGCTTATCTCTTGTACATGGAGGGGGTCTGCCTAATAGGATATGACCCTATAGCTTTGTTATAAGGTTTTAAATGCATCAGCTATCATGACAGCTTTAACAGGCAGATCCCATGAGAAAGGATTCAGATTCTTCCAAACAAGAAAAAGTTTCAGTAAGCTTGAGCTCTGTAAGGTGATGGAGAGATGTAAGAGAAAGCCTAACCATTTTCCCTTTCCATCTTCAAATACTACCATGGTGATAGAACAGATTTACTTGTTACATATGCTGGCTTATTTATAAATTAAAAATTTTGCTTACTTGACTTTGAAGAACAGGATAATTCTAGTAGAGCTTTTTTGTTTTGTTTTTTTTTAGTATTTTCTCAGTTTGCTTTATTCATTTATTCTTACGCAGTGCTAAGGATTGAACCCAGTGCCTCCATGTGCTGGGCAAGCACTCTACCACTGAGCTTCAACCTCAGCCCCTAGGTAGAGTTTTAAACACTAAAAATAATTGGATAATAGCTGGGCATGGTGGCGTATGCTTGTAATTCCAGTGATTTAGGAGGCTGAGGTAAGAGGAACCCAAGTTTAACATCAGCCTTAGCAACTTTGCAAGGCCCTAAGCAACTTAGCATGACCTTGTCTCAAAATAAAAAATTAAAAGGGTTGGGGATAAGGCTCAGTGATTAAGCACCCCTGGGTTCAATCCTTAGCGGTGGCTATTACAATTTGATAAATATTATCAATGACTTTGTTGTGAACGCTATTTTCATACTGTAAACTAAACCTTGAGACTATTTTTGTTTGCATAGTTACGGATGAATTGTCTATGAAGATGGGTTGTCCTGCTTTGACAATCAGAGGAATCTTTCTAAAATTTCATCTCTTTCATAGCTTCTTGTCTAGATAATAAAATCAAAACAGCTTGACAGCTTCGTGTAACATGAGATGTCTTTAAATATCTATATATCTCACCACTGTCTTTCCATTCTCCTTTCCTAACATTGGTCTTCTCTGTAACTTTCACCATGGTCTGAGTGTGCCGACCTCCGCACTTCCACCTGGTGGCTTCCTTTTGCCTGCAATGGCCTTTCCTCCTAGCCCTCCTGGGGATCTTGTATCCTTCAAGATTCTACTCAAACGATGACATTCCCCCGTGAAAGCTCCGATGCCCAGGAAGGTTAGGTCCTCTGTCCCTATGCATTCTTCCTGCCTACTTCCATCCTAGCACAATATCACACATGTGGCACACAGAGCGTCCCATGAAAATTGCATCTGTATACATTTGTGCTTCTCTTCTGAAGGATGCGAGCTCTTTGAGGATAAGAACTACACCCATTCATCTTGGGCGGCCCAATGCCTCGCTTAGTTTCAGACTAGCTCTTCTTTCCATCTCATTGAGAAGGCTGTTAATGGCTGAGTCAGCTTCACATTAAGATAAAAGTTGATATGATTGTGTTTCTTGAATAGGAAATCAAATAAAATATTGATCATCTTAGAAAGGCAATGTGCAAAGCTTAAAGTAGTCCTCTAGGGTAGTAGAACTCAAAATATCATGGTCAATAATTTCTGGTGGAAGTATGCATCTTGGCTATCAGAGCAAATTCTGGTATATAGTTCTTATAGCAGGAATTAAGTAATGGATAGGTGTTGGCTTTACTTCTAAGTGACGTGTGAAAGGTCCATTTTCTCAGCTTTAGTTTAGCACAGTTGGGATAAACTTAATTGGACTTAAGTTTCCAATCTGAATGGGCTTAGAAAACACTTTATCTAATAGTAGTTGACTTTATTTTATTACTATCACTTTTGGGGAGGCTGGGATTTGAACCCAGGTCTCGCCCATACTAGGCAAGTACTCTACTAATGAGCTATGTTCCCAGCTCATCAGTTGTTGACTATAAAGCACAAATAAAAGCAAGCATCTGGCAAAAGTTTTCTGTCACAAGAATTACTTCAAGTCTTCTGTGACAGGTGAATCCTGATTGTCACCTTTGTATTTGCCCTCATTAGCTCTGTTGAAGTGATAGAGCCTGGAGGGGCACGCAGTGCTGTTCAACCCTTCTGTGGAGGGGCAGTTGAGATCTAGATCCCTCCACTAAAACCTCTTAGAAACCTTGCCATTTTTGTCTTTACAAATCTGAATTTTCAATCATTTCTTTTTTAAATTTTTTAAAAAATTTATTATTTATTAGATGACATATAGTTACAATTGAGGGGGAAACACTATCAAATATTCCAGAACAAATGAATATACACTTAGTTATCTAGGGCTAATGCCATGTCATGGATGCCCAGCTTGAGTTCCCCACTCAGTGAAGTTTCTAATGTGGGATTGGGCAAGCGTTGGGTAGGACGAATCATTGGCCTTGGTTACCATCTCTGCAGCTTTTGTTGTTCTTTCCTTTTCCTCTGAACCTGGACTGGCACTGGTTATGGACAAAACTGTGTTCCATACCCACTGGTGCTTACTAATATATAAAACCTGCAGCTGGCTGCCACCATGAAGGCTAAGTTTTGGAGGATTTACCCTCTAGTGCTTTCAAGTTGGATAAAACAAGGAAAATATGAATCCTCTGGGTAGCTTGTATTTAAGAGTGAGATAATAGCTTTGGATCACCTAGATGTAACCTCCCTATTACTAAGAATAGTTTCCTATGGTTCACCATATGCCAGGAGTTCTCACAACAGGCCATGGTTCTAATTATCTATTGAGATTTTCTTGCACATTTGTGAATGACTGGATAGTGCCTACTAAAAAGTGCTTCAAGCTAATAATTACAGAAAAATGTTGGGTTTTCCCCCTTCCTTCCTTTCTTCCTTGGTACTGGGGATTGAACCCAGGGGTGCTTTACCACTGAGCCATGTCCCCAGTCCTTTTTATTTTTTATTTTGAGACAGGGTCTCACTAAGTTGCTTAGCGCCTAGCTACGTTATTGAGGCTGTCTTTGAACTCGTGATCCTTCTGCCTTAGAATCCTGAGTTGCTGGGATTACAGGCACAGCACCATGTGCCCTGCTAAAAATGTTGGGTTTTCAAAGGGTTAATTATTGATGTTTTGAAGTAGAATGCAGGATTGTGTTCGATGAATGCTACTGCTCAGGCATATGTCTTCCTTTCACCTGTCTGAGTGCTTAGGTAAGATGTCAGGTGCCACACTAGTGACATTCTGGTTATGTTCTTTATGTTTTATGGAAAAATTTAATAAACCAATATTCTGCCCAGATAGTTGTCAAAGCAGGTGGATTTGTCCACATTTCGTATTTCTATCCCCAGAAAAATTGGTGTTAAAAATTAATAATTTTCTGAAGAGTGTGCACTTCATTCATTGTTCCACATCCATTTTATCCTGACAATCAACTACTGTGTACTTGGATCATAAGCCTTTATTTCACCATAGATTTTTTTTTTATTGTTCATTATAATTGTGTCATTTGTATTTAAACAGGGACATTATAAAACAACTGTTTTAAAATGATCTCTCTCTTCCATTATTATAGATTGTGATATTATCCATGGCAATAGTTGGTTTCCTTATAGATTCAAGGTTATCCTTTAGTTTTACAATCAGTAAAGTAAGGATATTAAAAATTTTTTTTTTTTTAGTATTGTTGATTGAACTCAGAAGCACTTTACCATTGAGCCACATCCCCAACCCTTTTCATTTTGAGACAGGGGCTCATTAAGTTGCTGAGTGCCTTGCTGAGTTGCTGAGGCTGGCCTCAAACTTGTGATCCTCTCAGTTCAGCCACTTGAGTCACTGGGATTACTGGCATGAACCACCATGCCTGGCTGATGTCTTTTAATATTATGGCCCCTGAATCTTAACCCTATAGGAAACTTAAATACAAAATTTTTGTCCCCTTTGAAACAGTGGAACACAGTGGTGTAGAACATATTTATAATTTTTATCCTGACTTTGTACTTTCTCTGCAGCTATGTTTCTTTTATCCCACGTTTGTCAAATATTTATTTTGTTTATTTCTGTAAGCCATTTGAATTCCTTTGTGACCTAAGGTACATATAAATAATGTTCAGAGAAAGGATGTTAATATTTTTAATACATAAATACATATATGTCTAACAAATGTGAATAAAATAATGGGAAAAATTCTTAATACTTTTAATCAAACTTACAGTTCATCTAGTTTCTGGAGATGTTCAAAAGTATTTTCACTTAAGTGATTAATTTTGTTTTTCCTCATTACCCTGAAAGTAAAAAGAAAAATAGATTTTAACATCTTGAGGTAGGTATTTCTACTTCCTTATCAGTCTGCAAAGACAAAGATAATGAATATACAGTGCATTTTCACATTAAGATATTTTGATATAGTATGATCAATTATCCGATTCAATTTTGATATTAAAGTTCCAAAATCTTCCTTTGTTCACTTGCTCATTCCTTCCTTCTTTTCTTTCTTTCTTCTTTCTGTGCTGGGGATTGAATGGAGAGCATGTTGGATCGTGGGCAAGTGCTCTACTACTGGGCTATATCTGCAGGCATAGCAGCCCAAATCTTTCAATCTGGATGATAGTAAAATATACTTCCAATTTTTAATTAGAGCTAGGGAAGAGATTTACAAGGGAAAAAGGGAAAAACCTCAGTTCTTGACAATGCACACTGAATATCTTGTGACCAACAGCATAAGGAGCGGATTTAGACTCAGGGTGTCTGTTTAACATAATATTCTACACACCGAAGTACACTTACTCATTTGATCGTTGATATGATTTAGGGTGAAACTGCATAAGGAAGGCTGATCTAATCTAAGTTGGATGAATTCAGAAGACTCAAGTTTGGCATGTTGAATGTTGAATTAGACGGTAATTCTTGACTTTTTTTTTTGTACTGGGGATGGAAGTCAGGACATTGTGCACACTAAGCATACCCTCCACTATTGAGCTACACCTCCGGAATCCTGATAGTTCATTTTTGCACTGGTTTTATGTGTTATCAGCTAGCATAAAGGACTAGCTCATTGGAAATCTTTAAAGGGTTTCTGATTCTTAAAATACTGCGTGACATGCCTTCAAGTTGGCCTGGCCTCATCCTTAAATATTAAATTCCTCCTCATTCTCCAAACCATTACCACGTTCTCCCAGTGATACTGGACTGAAAAAGCACAAATACCTGCCAAGAAGAAACCCACAAATGATTTTTTCATACAGAAGTTTCCCTAAAAGGAAATGCAAGTAGAACAGAAAAGAAATTTGAAGCTTTTCACATATCTATTTGGTCTGTGTCCTTGAAGTGCTCATTGGTTTCCTTTTGGGTAATTAGTATCAGCTATCTTGCATGGCTTTATGAAGCATTCTGTATCTGAAGATTGCTGAATTCACTCATAGAAAAATTCAAAATTTTAATTGACTTTGAACCCCTCTGGATGGTGTGGGTATAAATGGAGAAAATATGTCATTACATCAGTGGTAGCTATTGTATTGCCTCTATACAGGGTCCGATTACTTTAGGATGATGGTTTTAAAAGTTTTCCCATGGCAGCCACTAGTGAAATATATTCATCCCTAGTAAAAATGTATTTTATATTGGGACATAAAATATGTACACATACTCTCCTACAACCTGACTCATTATATAATACGTTTATTATCTGCATTGCTTTCTGATACAATCATTCTAAGTTGATTGTGCTACACTGCTTTGTTTTATTTTAAAAGAGAGGAACAGTGAGAGAGAGAGAGAGAGAGAGAGAGAGAGGGAGAGAAAGATAGAATCAACTTTATTTAGTTTTTCATGTGGCTTTCATTGCTTTGACATTTTGTTGTGCATATGGTACCAGGGTTTGAACTCACATACTCATGCATGCCAGGCAAGCGCCATAACCTCTGAGCCACCATTCTAGCCCCTACACTGCTTTCATTACCTACTTATGAGTTGCAACCAAGAGTTTGAAAAACATTTGAAAAAAAAAATCAAATGTGAATGAAGGAGTTGAATGTGTGTGTGTGTGTGTGTGTGTGTGTGTGTGTGTGTGTGTGTGGTATTGGGTATCAAACCCAGGGCTTTATGCATGCTAGGCAAATGCTCTACCACTGTGCTACATCCCCAGTCTAGGAGTTGGATTTTTGTATTAAAGGAAGCCCCATTGTCCTTTACTTTTGAGGGAAGTAAAGACAATGTGAACGTAAAATAGGCCAGAGAGGCAGAAAAAGAAATCATATTCAACAATATTCTAAGCTTTATCCTGTGTCCATAATGACAACCTCAGGGTATAAGTGTTCTGCAGTATTGTTTTTTTATTTTGATCATAATTTCATTTAAATTTGTAATTATAAAGAAAAACAATCTTTGCAGTAATGATTTGCATAAACTTTCTTATAGACTACAATGTTAACTTAATGTTTATCAAACTGAGGTCCAAAGACAGATCCTTGGTGCTCTGTGAAAATTTCTTTCCACTAAAATGGGTCTATGTGTTACTTAAGTTTGAGAAAAATGGGTCTCACATAATACAGTGTCATTGTGATGATTCATATATGGTTAAATATGTGGTTTCCCTTCATTTGAACTTGGAGTCCTTCAGTTTCAACAAATGTAAACTCCAGGGTGATCATTAATCATAGTCATAATGTATGTTTTGGGGCTTAGAAAATGATACCCCAAAGTATGACACTTTGGTGTGCTGTGTTCTTTAAACTGAAGGACATTATTAGGACCTTGGAAGCAAGATCTTTCTGTGCTTCTTTCTCATCTCCCTTTTTTCTCCCAAGGCAGGCCATGGAAATTAGAACCCTTCTTGCCAAAGTTAGTCATAAAACCTAGAAATAATACCCTGGACTTCTGCTACCTTTCTGTGTATGAGCTGGCCATAAGGAAAGTCTCCGACCTGCCTTGTCTGATGGAAGATCATAAGACCCTCATTCCAGAAAGTGTCTTGCCCATACCTGACAGGAAGGAATGCCACACATAGAGGCCAAGAAGAATCTGGATAGGCTTTTGAGTCTCCTCTCTTGGTCTATTATCAGAAGATCACACCCTTCTGTCTACACACATTTCTACATTGCCATCCCTTTGTCATTGAACGTAAGCATAAAAAAGGACAGCTCCCCCATGAGTCTTCGGGTCTTCATTTCCTAAAGGCTCTTGTGCCACGAAAACTTTGATGAGATAAAACGTTATACTTTTCTCCTGTTAACTAGTCTTGTGTTATAGGAGCATTGGTAGAGGCCCTTGGGGTGGGTGAGGAAAGGAATCATATATTTCTGCCCTTACACGTGGTTAGGCTGGCTTCTATCAGTTTAAAAGCTTCATTTTCTTTATAAAGATGTATAACACAACTTCAAAAGCACAGAATATTACTTACAAAACTGTTAAATTGCTGCAGGAAATAAAAGTCAAATTTCTCAAGTTATCAATATGGTTGCCTTCAAAGTCCCTGGAATATAAAACATAAAACATGATCAACCTAAAATTTAATCATAGACAGAAATAAATTGGTTAAGAATTGTGTTCTAGGGTCTGGAGTGGTGGCTCAGCAGTTATAGCACTTGCCTGGCACGTGCAAGGATGTGGTTTCGAACCCCAGCACCACGTACACAATGAAGTGTCAGAGCAACGAAAGTCACATGAAAAACTAAATAAAATTGATTCTCTTTTTCTCCCTCTCTCACTGTCCTTCTTTCTCTTAAAAACAAGAATTCTATTCTAATAAAATCTCTTTTCTTCACATTCTGTTTATTTTATATAGATTCTCACTTGTAGCCACTTATATGATGCCTTAATTTATATATCTGCATGTGTGTATGCATACATATAAAATTGTTACTATTTTTCTTTATTAATAGTAAAAACGTATTGAATCACATCTGTATCATATGTTCATGGGAACATGTTATGCTCTTCTGAGAAATTAAAGAGAACGAGAAATCGAAGAGAAAACCTTTGTTATGACAAATACCTAATTTATTAACAGATATTTGAATATATAAAACATTCATTCAGAATGGCATTTCCCTAAATGGTATGATCCCATTCTGCTACAGGCTGCATACAATTCTATTACTGTTGCAGAGCTGCTACTGCCAAGACAATATCTAGCTCCTGCCTTTCTAGTCTTAATGCTCCCCAGAAAAAATCTTCAATATTTTTTTACCACTGGGAATACACTTACATGCTTTTCTTTTTAATTGAGACAGAGAGAGAGAGAGAGAAAGAGAGAGAGAATCAATTTCATTTAGTTTTCTCTCTCTCTCTCTCTCTTTTTTTTCCCCAGGGCTGAGGACCGAACTCAGGGCCTTGCACATGGTAGGTGAGTGCTCTACCACTGAGCTAAATTCCAAAAACCTCATTTAGTTTTTCATTTAGTTTTTCATGTGGCTTTCGTTGCTCTGACACTTAGTTGTGTATGAGGTGCTGGGGTTTAAATCTGCATCTCAGTGCATGACAGGCAAGCACCTTAACAGCTGAGTCACTGCTGCAGCCCCTACATACTTTTTTAATATTATCATCAAGGCCAGTGTAGAAAGAGAACACCAGGTTGCCCTTGCCACTAGAGGAGTCTGGTTTGAACAAAAAAAATTATCAAAAAAGCTTATTTATTTATTAAGGTGCAGATGATCGAATTCAGGACCTATTGCATGCCAGGCAAGTGCGCTACCATTGAGCTGCATTCCAAGCCCCTCCATTTATTAACAGATAAATGGTAGAAGTTTGTAGAGCAGAGGAAAATGAGGCTTGGGGATATACTGTACTTTCAGGAGCAAATTCTGGCCCTTAAATCTACTTAGTTTATCCCGTCACTTGGTTTACTGGTTGCCAAGCTATTCAGAAATTATTATGACTCAAATATAGCAGTGGAAGTCTGATAGAATTACTTAAATATGTAAGGAAAACACTGGAAGCATTAATAAAAATGCCTATATTCTGCTGGTGAGGCTACTGGTGGGACATTCAGTTTTATTTTAGGCACAGAATTAAAAATAGACCAATGGGGCTAGAGCAGTAGAGTGCTTGCACGGCATTTGAGAGTACCCAGGTTTGAACCCCAGCACCATATACACAACCGAGTGTTGGAAAAACAAAAACCAGATGAAAAAAAATCAATGAAATTTATTCTCTCTTAAAAAATAAAAACTGACAAAACAAAATATATCTGGAAGATCTGGAAAACTGGGGTTAAAATATCTTGAAACCACAGCAATTGAAGAAAAGGTAGTATGCATAACAGCAAATAGCCGCGTAAGAAAGATATATTTGAAGTAAGACTACAAAATAGATTGCAGATTTTCTGTATTGCATCAGATATCAAAATTAGATTTACTGATTGAAGGACACAAATCATTTCAAACTGAAGCCCAAACTCTCTAGCAAACTATGGAATTCAGAGAATAAAAAAGCTCCCTTTAACTGTAGATAAATATTTTATGTTTATATATAATCACATCTTAATAATTTTATAGCTAAGATCTCTGCATGGGATATTGTATTAGAATCAGAAATCTTTTTTTTTAAAGAGAGATAAAAAGACAGAATCAATTTTATTTAGTTTTTCATGGACTTTAATTGCTCAGACACTTCGTTGTGTACGTGGTGCTAGGGTTTGAACTTGCAAGGCAAGCTCTGTAATCACTGAGTCACCTCTCCAGACCCAGAAATCTTGATTCTAGATAACCTTTCTAAAGAAAAATTTCTGTGATTCTATTGAAGTGGAAGCTAAGTGCTTGTAGTATGGCTTTCTTGGTCTGAGGTTTGGCCCAGGCTTTTTGCCACTCAATGTAATTCTGCAATGACAAAGGCTATCATTTCCTTTTATTTTATTGCTTTTACGATCAGGTGAAATCTACCACCAGGTGGCGATGTTCATTCAAGCTTCACAAAGTATAGAATTGAGCCATACTTAATATAACTTTGCTTTTAAGCTCCTAGACAGAAATACCTATTTATTAACACTAATTTAATAATTTGTAAAATTTAACAAGACGTACACACTGAAGCAAAAATTAGGGAGTCTTGATTAAAACCTTATTTTAATTTAATTTTGATTTTATTTTCTTTGAGTTGTAAATTTGCTTTGACTTTCTTCTTAAAATTAGGGAATCTGATTTGCAAATACATATTAACTAAGGCAATAAGAAAACAAAACAAAATTTCTGCTTCTTGCTTCAAGCTCTAAGGGACAAGGAATGATTTTCTTCCTGTACTTCTAGATCATGTTTCCCACTTAATAAGCCTCAGAATCTGAATTTTTTTTTTGATAGAGGGACAGTGAAAGAGAGAAAGAGAGAATGAGAGAGAGAAACAATTTTATTTTGTTTTTCATCGATTGTCATTGCTCCAAAACTTAGTTGTGCAAGTGGTGCTGGGGTTCGAACCTGGGTTCTCACGAATGCCACGCAAGCGCAGTAACTGCTGAACCACTGCTCCAGGCCCAGAACCTGACAATTTTATTTTTACCTTTTACATAGCAGAGAGTATCAATATGAAAAAGTCATTTGATTTGAAGAATAACAATAACAAAAAATCATCAAAGTGTTGAAGTTATTGCTGTTCGCTTTTCCCCCCATAGTATTGGAGATTGAACCGAGGGCCTCACACATCCTAGGCAAGCACTCTACCACTGAGCTACATCTCCATCCCCCAAAGCATCAATAATCTTGCCTGTTCCTCTTCAACTTCCTAGCTTTCCCCATAACAGCATTTCAAAACATGAAAATCTTACCCTCTATCTGGCCCCCGATCACAGGAGGGAAAGCCCTTGGCTTTCTGACAGTCTACAAACTTACCTGATAAATACTTGGTCTCCTGTTAGTCTCTGGGAAAGGATGGCCCTCCTCCCACTCTAGGCCAAACCTCTATCTGTTATCTTGAGCTTGTTTTGTATATGTTTATCTCTTAAAATATATGGTCAGTTTTAGTGAGTGTTCTTTGGATATTCTTTGCTTTCAAGTTTTTATTTGTTAGTGTACAACAGAGACCTAAGCACAGTAGTGTTAATATGCTATGTTTTGTTTTCAAGGAAAAAAAAATTCTGATTTAGTAAGTCCAGGGCTAGTAAGGCAGTTTTACAAAGTTGTTACAGATCCAAGATCTTCCACATTCGCTGTTCATATGACCTTGCTAAAGGTTGAACATACATATATATATATATATGCGTATATATATATATACACACACACATACATACATACATATAGTTAGTTTTCTGTCATGATAACAAAATACATGATATAAATAATTTATAAAGAGAAAAGATTATTTTGGATCACAATTTCCAGCCCATGGTCAATTGGCTCCATTGCTTTGGACCTGTGGTAGTATATATATTTTTTTTGTGTGCATGAGTAAGAAAAAGAAAGGACCTTCCTCTTCTTTGATGAACATTTCCAGAAATCCCACTCTCCATTTTCCTGTCTTCTTAGAGCTTAGACACATGGCTCCATGTAGATTCAGGTAAGTCTGCGAAGGTAGCATTTTATGTGGGCACATTGTTGACCCACATGAAAGGTTTTAGTATTGAGAAGGGACCGTTGGAGGTGAATATGAAAGTTTAATTATTAATTATGTTACTTAGTTCATGGTGTCCTTTTCTGGATGTCCATGATCTTTCATGGAATGAGAGGTTATAGGCAGTAGTATCTTATGCATATCTGCTTTTCCTTTGTTTTGGTTGCTATGCAAATCTCTTTGGTGCATACATACTCATGATGCACTACATCTTATTGGAAATTGTGGCTATCATATTAAAATGTGGCTATAATTTGGATCTTAAATGTCCCCAAAGGTCATGTGTTAAAGGCTTGATTCCTGGGGTGGTGCTATAGGAAGGTGCTGGAACCTGCAGGAGGTAAGGTTAGTAGGGAGGTCCTTAGGTCACTGTGGATGTGATCTTGGAAGAGATTGCAGGGCTCTAGTCCCTTCTTCTTCCTCCTTTTAGCTCTCTGGCTTGTGATGTAAGTGGTCTTGCTCTGCATGCACTCCCCCCATGATGTGCTACCACAGGTCCAAAGCAATGGGGCCAATTGACCATGAGCTGGAAAGTCTAAAACTGGGATCCACAATAATCTTTTCTCTTTATAAATTATTTATATCATGTATTTTGTTATCAGAAAGCTAACTAAAATAAATGTCCTTCCTTGTGTTGTTTAATGCATGTTGGCCAGAATTACATCTACTAAGATAAAAAATGATACCTGCTTTCTTTTTATTTGCATTTACATGGTATACTTTTAAATTATGTATATTTAAGGAATACATCATGATGTGTTGATATATTTACATGTTGTAGAATGGTTAAATTAAGCTAATTAATATCTATTACCTCACATACTTATTTTTTATGGTGAGAGCATTTACAATCTATCATCCTAGCAATTTTCAAGCGTACAATAAATGGTTATTAGCTATTGGTACCATGTTGTACAATAGATAAACGTTTGTATCCTTTGATGCAATATCCTCAGTTTACCTCCAATACCAACCCAGGTCCTAGCAAACATCATTCTACTCTTTGTTTTTATGAGTGGGACTGTTTTAGATTCTACATGTAGGTGAGATCATTTGGTAATTTGTCTTTCTGTATCTAGTTTATTTCACATAGTATAATGTCTTTCAGGCTCATTCATGTTGTTGCAAATGACAGGATTTTTTTTTAAACAGACGAATAGAATTCCATTGTGCATATATTTCACATTTTCTTTATTTGCTCATCAGTTGGTGGACTTAGGTTATTTCCATTCTTTGGATATTACAAATTGTGCTGCAATGAACTTAGTAATACAGAAATAAATCTCTTTGACATGCTAGATTTTCTTCCTTTGACTATAAATACAGAAGTGAAATTTCTGGAACTTACGGTAATTCTGTTTTTAATTTTTTGAGAAGTCTCTTTGGCTGCACAATGTTTTCCATGATGGCTGCACCAATTTACATTTCTATTAACAGTGCATAAATGTTCCCTTTTCTCCACATCCTTGCCAACACTCACTGTCTTTTGATAATGACCTTCCTAAGAGGTTTGAGTAACATCTCACTGTGGTTTTAATTTATATTTTCAGATAATTGATGATGTTAAAGATTCTTTTCCCACAGATCTGGCAGCCATTTTTGTGCCTTGAGAAACATCTGTTTGAGTCTTTGCCCAGTTTTTTTTTAAAGTAGGTTGTTTAATATGAGTAATATAGTTGGCTTTAGTTTGCTATTTTAAAATACTATCATATGGTTTCATAAGATAAAAACTTTCACTAAAAGGGTATTTTTTTAAAGGAGGAGGGAAAGAGGGGGATAAAAAAGTATATTTTGCCTTAATAAGAAATTAAAAAAACAGAAAAAGGTATGTTTTATATCTCTAAGACACTAAATAATTCCAACATAATCAATAAAAACTGGAAAAAGAAAAAAAAATAAAAGGGACATTAGTAGAAGAAAGGGACCAGGGGTGGAAGGAGGTGAGGGAGGGGAGAAGGGCTAGGGAGGGATATCAGTCAAATTATATTGTTATATTGTGTGCAAGTATGAATATATAATAACAAATCCCAGCATTATGTACAATGTAATACACCAATAAAAATGTAAAAAATAAAAATAAATAAATAAAATTTCTTTTTCTTCTTCTTCTTCTCCTTCTCCTTCTCCTTCTCCTCCTTCTCCTTCTCCTTCTCCTTCTCCTTCTCCTTCTTCTTTCTTCTTTCTTCTTCTTTTTGTATCAGGGATTAAACCCAGGGGTGCTTAACCACTGAGCCACATCCCCATTCCTTTTTATTTTTTATTTTGTGATGGTCTCACTAAGTTGCTTAGGGCCTTGCTAAATTGCTGAGGCTGGCTTTGAACTTGTGATCCTCCTGCTTCAGTCTCCTGAATTGCTGGGTAAAAAATTATTTCTTATGATATTTAGCAGGATTTGAAAATTCTATTGGTTGCCTGTATGATGACTTTACCCAATGCCCTGCATCTTCTCTTTCTTTTCACAATATTACTTAATTTCCTATTATGAGAAATGATGAAATTAGTATATATTATCTATCTTTCTTCTCCTTTACCTCTCCCTGAAATATGCTTTTGGTCAATTATATGCTTTTTTATTTCCATATCTTTTATTAGTGCATTATAGTTGTACATAATGATGGGATCTTCTATTGACAATTTTCTGTTTAGTTCTTTTGCCAAATTATTGATTGGGGGGCTATTTGTTTTTTTGGTAATTATATACTTTTTATTAGAGTTCACCTTCAGAATATGAATTTTCTATCATTGATCTGCCTACCTATCATCTTTCAACATATGGGTTTGTTGTTTTCAAATGATATCCCCTGACTCACAGCTATTTCTCTTTATAGTTCTATGATTTTCACTTTATGTGTTTCACTTTATGAATTTGCTTATTCATTTAGGATTATTATGTCTTCTTAATCAACTCCTGTCCTTATAAGGTATCTCTATCCTCAATGTTCTGAAATCTATTTTTCCGTATCAACATATACCCTCTAAATTAAAAAGATAGTATTGCATCTCTATCTTTATGTTGCAGTATGTAATATTTTTATTTTTTCTGGTTGCCTTAAACCTCTTGTATTTTTTTTTTTTATTTTAGGTTTTAGCATTTTGATGAAGGTTTGTCTAATTTTTCCTTACTCAGCTTGGGTTTTTTTCTGAAATTCTTAGATTCCTGTATTATTGTATTATGTTAAGTTTGGAAAATTCTGAACTGTTAATTTTTCTGTGATTCCACCTATACTTTTTAAAGACATTCTTTGTTTTCCTGCATCTCTGGATTCTACAGCCTTTATCTATCATTTTTGTTTTGATTTGAAAGCTTTCCATTGGCTTATTTTCAGATCATTGATTGATTTGTTTCTCAGCTGTGTTCAGTCTGCTCCTAAGCCTGTTGATATCATCTTCTGAGTCACTTTTATAGTTTCCGTCTCTTTGATGACATTTTCCATATGTTCATGCATACTGTCCACTTTTCCACTGTCACTTAACTTATTAAATCATAGTATTTTAATATCCCTACTTGGAAGCTGTAATATAGGAGCTATTGCCAGGTTTGGTTTTGTTGATTACTTTGTAATTTTACATGGACTTTTTTTTTCTTTTTGGAAGTAGGACTTTCTCAGCATTGCTTCCTTTCATCCCTAGAAACCACTCTTGTAAGACAGTGCTATGACTTAGATAAGCATCCTCAAAAGGCCCATGTGTTAAAGGCTTAGTCCCCAACTGATGGCACTATCAGGAGATGGTGAAACCTTTAGGAGGTGGTAAAACTGTTAGGAGGTGGGGCCTAATGGGAGGAAGTTAGGTCTTCGGGGGCATACCCTTGAAGGGAATATTGTGACTCCAGCCCTTTCCTCTTTCTCTTTTGTTTCCTGGCTATCATAAAGTGAGCAGTTTTTTTCCACCAAGTACTCCCTATATTACACACTGCCTAGCAGCAGGGCCCAAAGCAATGGAACCCACTGACAAGAACCAAATAAACCTTTCCTCTTTATAAGTTGATGCTCTTAGGTATTTTGTCACAGTGACTGGAAGCTGACTAACACAGAATTTTTTATTTTTTATTTTTCTTTGACCTAGAAGGCCACTACCCACTGTTTTATGTCAGTGCAGGATCCTGGGATACATAGGTTTTGTGCCACTACCCCGGGACAGAGTTCTAGTCTTTCCCTCTGCTTTTGTAACATTTAGTCTTTGCTTAATAACTAAGTACAGCAGGATTGTCTTTTTCTTTTCCAGATTGTTTACTTCTTAAGAGGAAGGACCCTAGGGACTCAGGTTTATACGTGTGCTATGAAGGAGAACAGCCTCTTTGGTTTCTTTACCTGCTCCTAGTTTTTGGTGTGAGTTGGTGGAGGCTAGTGAAAAGCAGCTTGCTGTATAGTTAGCTGACTCCTGAGTACAGGGTTCTCAGTTCTTCTAAAGTGTTACACTAGCCCACACTTAGCTTTATAAGTTCATTAAAATTTTATCTGTTTTCTTTGTACCTGTTCTTTTGATAGCCAACCTTCCCCCATGCTCTACCAAAGGTGAAATAGAATATATGTCCCAGCTCTCCTTGTAAATCCTTAGAATTCCATTTACTTGGTTGTCTTATGATTATAGCTCTCTGATGGATTCCAGAAAATTAGGATTTTGTATATTTTAAAGCTGTTTCTCAGTGGGAGAGAAGCAGCAATATTGCCTTGTAACTTTCTACATCCTAAGCACAATATTGTAATGGAATTGCAATATATTTTGTTACTCTTCTGTGAATTTATCTCTATAAACCATATTATGTTCCTGAAATTGAACCATGTTGATTGAAGTAGTACTAGTTTATTAATTTTCATTACTGTGTATGTGTGTGCATCACGTTTTATTTTATTTCCATCCTTTTCTGTCATCTACTGCCTTGCTCCATAATATATTCCCATTGACTTCCACGTTTTCAAATTCTTCATATTGGTTTGGTGTAATAATGAATAAATTTGACTTAGTTTCATCTCAAAATAAAAGTTTACTTTACTCTCTGACTTTTGAGAGAGTACTTTGGCTATGCCCTATGTTCATCTGTTTTTTATGAGTTATATGGTTTTCTTTTTGGATTTTCCATCATTCATAGTGGTTTTTACATTTTTCATTTGAGAGAACTATATTAAAGATTTTAATCTATCATCCGTCATATATCTTGCAAGCATAATTTCCTGTGCTGTCATGTGTCTTTTTATTTTAAATGTTTTTTTCCCCCTGAAATCGGAGTTAAAAGTTCATTTTTGGCCAACAAATCAGACTTTTTAGTTGTACTTTGTGAAATGGAAATTTATGTGCAAAGCAATGATATTGCAATTGGTTTTAAAATAGATGAATACTTATAGAGCAAAACATTTATTACTAGCATTAGCATTGGGTGAATATTCACTATCAGAAAAGCATAGGAAGTCATTTATTTTTGATTGCTAAAATTTATAGATAACAAAATTTTGAAGTTCATCTTTTTAGTAATATATCTTAATCATTATGATTATCTGATGTATATTATGTATTTTTCTGCCTTTTAAAAAGCAAAGGAAAGATTTATTGTAGTATATATGTAGTACCTCTCACATTTGCTTTTGATCTCAATGCACAATTAATTTTCCTATCAGTGGGAATGGAACTCAGGGCCTTTTCCATGCCGGGCAAGAGCTCTACTACTGATCCACACCCCTAGCCCCACAATGCACAAATTTTTAATTGTTAATTTACTTATGCAAATGCTGATCAATTGTGCTTCATTAAGTTGGGATTATAAGGCATGCAATAGCTGTTAATGTACTTTTCTCAGCCAAAATTTAATGACAATGAAGGATACTGAATAAATTTGCTCACTCTTTTATGACTAGCTTATCTTCAATGTATAGCATAATACTCTACTGTTACACCGAGGCGCTTCCTGGACTTAAAACCTGAAAAAGACTTTCTCAACAAAAACCATCTCTTAATCATATATCTAAGACTATTGATAGTTCTAAGAATTTCATAAAACATTTTGTCATCTATAATGTCAGCCCATTAAGCTAAATATAGTTTTGCTCACATTTTATTGAAACGTTAAGCACACCATTACTGCCGTACGTTACTCTTAGTAAAAGGAAAAAACATTCAAGTAAAATATTCATGTAAAATCACCTTCTTGCAACCCACTGCTGATGGGCCCATGATGATTAACCAGTAATATTTTGGGGATTTTTTTTTCTCTCTAAAGGGTTCCAAATTAGTATATTTTGAACTAATATCTTTGCCCTTCATGGCACGTCTCACTTGTGTTTCATTATCAAGTTGATAGTTAACATTTATCACTACAGGCAATGCTTCTAATGCTAACCTTTACCCCTCTTTTTTTTTTAAGAGAGAAGAACAGAGAGAGAGAGAGAGAATCAATTTTTATTGAGTTTTTCATATGGCCCTCACTGCTCCGACACTTAGTTGTGTACGTGGGTGCTGGGGTTTGAATCCATGTACTTGCGCACTCTGGGCAAGCGCTGTAACCGCCAAGCCACCGCTCCACCCCCATTACACCTTTTTCAAATGTATTTCTAATCTTCTGTGAAGATAGAGATCAGACAACCAACTTCTAAGAATTTTTATAAAACAAGAGGTAGAAGGAGTTTGTGTGTGTGTGTGTGTGTGTGTGTGTGTGTGTACATACAGTTTGTTAATTGGCCTTTTAAATATTTATTTTGGTTTTTTATTTTAATTTTTTAGAGTAAGACATGAAGGAGAGAAGAGGAGTGGAGAGGAGAGAGAGAGAGAGACAGAGAGAGAGAGAGAGAGAGAAGAGGGCAGTATATCTTTATTTTTTAAAATTTGTATTCTAAGTAGGCAAGTTTACTGGATAGTAATAAAACCGAGTTGTGGATAGCAGCGGGTGACATACATATTGTTATAAGAAAACTACTGTGTAAAAAGTTCCACGGAACCTATTCTATTGTAATCACCTTTTAAAGATAAGTACTAAGTATCATATTTTCACTATTCAGAATTTTAGAATGGAACTAAAACGATCTAGTCTTCTTGTAGCCACTTAGTAGGTGAGCAGATTGGTAGGGAAGGGGGAAATGTTATGTAGATTCCATGATGTACCTTCTGTCTTTCTTTTTCTTGACTCCAAAGATTTTTTTTTTTTTTGTGTGAGATATTTTGGTGAGAGTTTAGAGAAAGTTCATAATGAGGGCATTACATATAAAAAAAGGCTAAAGTAATTTGAAGACATATGATATGATATTAACACTGATATCCAAGATGAAGTAGGCAAAATCAGAAGTTGTGTTTGACTTCTTTCAAAGTAGGTACAGTAACTTACAGCCAGTGTAGCCTTGGCATGTGCTGACAAAGTTTATCTGGCAAACGGGTGAGGACATTATTCATCAGCACCCTGAAAAAGAAGAGAAACCAAAAAGATGTCATATATTTCTGGTTCTTTTTTCATATTAAGGCACACATGGCATTATCATTATTCTTACAAAATCATGCAGATCTGCTTAGTTGTCTTCTCCCTCTACTTGTTTTCCCTTTTCCCTGTATGTCTTGTTATATATATATACATATATATTTTTTTTAAAGAGAGAGGGACAGTGAGAGAGACAGAGAAAGAGAGAAACAACTTTATTGAGTTTTTCACATGGCCTTAGTTGCTCCAACACTCAGTTGTGTACATGGTGCTGGGGTTTGAACCCGGGTCCTCGTGCTTGCCAGGCATGCGCCGAAACCGCTGAGCCACCGCTCCAGTCCCTGTCTTGTTATATTGAAGTGCTTGATGCTAACAAATTTTTCACAAATAGTAGTTATCATATGGAGGAAGCAGCAAAGTCAATACATTAAAAAAAAAGCCTGGCCCATCAACAGTGAGTTATGAAAAGATGATTTCAAATGAATATTTTTTTTTCTTTACAGAGTTTAATGTGTTTTGGTAATGTTGTGCTTAAGAACATTTCAATAAAATACGACAGTGTGACTATATTCAGTTTTGATGTACTGACAGCTAAAAGTCAAAAAGTTTCATAAAATTGTTAGAACTATAAATAGCCTTAGAGAATATGATTAAGAGATGATTTTTAGTTGAAAAAGACTTTGAGGGTTTTAATAATTCCATATTTAATGCTATTATGCTTAAAGCATTAATTTTTATTCGTTCCTTAAATTGAAATGTTTGCTTTAATTTAGTACTTACAAGAGAATAAGAGAATTTAGTCCATAAAAAGTTAGTGGGGAAATTCGACTGAGGTGATTATCTTCAATTATCCTGCCAGCCAGAAGAAAAAAATCAATTCACTTATTAGAACATAAAAACCAGTACTATGTAATGCGACATAATTAAACATACAGCCATTCTAGTCTGTGGAGATCTTCAAAAACACCCGGCTTCAGGAAGGTTATTCTGTTATGACTGAGGTACCTAGAAAAAGAAAAATGACTATCATAAATCTCTACCTTTTTTACATTTCACAATAAGGAAGATAAAATAACAATCATTCATTTTAAATGTTTTTATATAATATTCTTATCATGCCATTTCCCTGCCTTTGAATATTTGAGTACCTGTTAATTATTGTATCACCTCTAGCTTTAAATTTCCCCCATAATAACTAATTGATCTCATTTATTCATCAAAATATTTTGAGTATCTACTTTATGTCTGCTATGGCTTGGGTAAGTTTTCCCAATGGTCCATGTGTTAAAGACTTTGTTCCCAAAATGGTCCTTTTGGGAGGTGCCATGGACTAAAGATAGGACCCAGATGTAGTCCTCAGGTCATTGGGAGTATGCTTTTGAAGCAGGTTGTGGGACCCTTATCTCCTTCTCTTGGCTCCTTCTGTTCTCCTTCCTTCCTTCCTTTCTTTTTTTCTCTCTTTCTCTCTTTCCTTTCTTTTTTGGCTTCCTGGCCAAGAGGTGAGTGGTTTTCTTTCACCACATGCACCCTACCATGATGAGTGGACTTGTCACAGGCCCAAAACAATGGTGCCAAACTATGGTGGACTGGAACCTCTAAAACTATGAGTCAAAATAAACCTTTTGTCTGTGTAAGTTAATTATCTTGAGCATTTCATTATAGTGATGGACAGCTGACTCACATAATGGTACTGGGCTAAGTCTGTCATTGTGTTCTTTTAGGGACTTTGAATCTGGAGAGGAGCCAGGATGTGGATAAGTTATTATGCAACATACAGGAAATGGAGGGAGATGTACAACGTAGGGTCACAGAGCATAAAGCATCTGATTTGCTAGCAATGAGGACAAAAGAACACAGAGGACTGAAGTGACAGGAAAGTCTCAGGCACAACTATGAAAGGTCTTGACTCAGCATTCACAAATTAGAATTGTTTTAGACAGAGGGAATAGCTTATGCAAAGGCAAGAAGTATGAAGAGTAACAAGTTAAGAAATCACCAGGTAATTCAGTGACTCCTCACCATGAAAGGCTTGTGAGGACAGACAGGAGATGAGCCTGGAAGAGCAGGGGACCTGTTCTGGGGAAAGGTTATTGCATGGTTTCTTAAAGAGCTTGACAACCTCATCCACCCCAATTTACTTCTCTGTTGCAAAGTGAACTAATTCTTTGTTATATTATGTTCATCTCCTCCTTTTGCCATGTTCATTCCTATCTCAGTCTCCCTAGTGTGATTCTCTGCACTGAATCTGCTATGAAACAGTTTGATCCCTTACTCTTCCATTTATTAAGTGTGACCTTGAGCGAACAATCAATTCCTGTAAGACTCAGCTTCCTCAACTCTAAAATGGGTACAAAATCAATACCTACTCCATAGGGCTGTTGCGACATTTGGGACAGTTCATGCCATAGCACTCTCTATGTAGCATTTATTACAACAGTGTCTGCGCTTGCATCTCCCACTCCAATTTCTTCTTTTTCCTCTCTGCTTATGATTCATATGCAAGTTACCAGTTCAAATTTCACTTCTGCAGAGATTTGAAACCTACAGATTTCTTTCTTTTTTTTCCACTCTTACATACCTTAGAGTTGACATCCTCTGTTGCTGGGAATCTCCCCTTCATTGCTAGGATTGACTTTTCCTTGGCTGACAACCCATATTAAAGCCACTTCCTTACCTCTTTGGTGGACCTGGAGCCCTGATGGCACAGGCATGGGTAAGCAATAGCTTTAACACCTCCAATGAACACTTTTGGGAGCTCTCTTATAAACCAACAACCATCGCTCCAGGTAAAAGGAAATTGATCCACCCTTTGACCTCATGCTCATTTATTTAGCCCAATTTTCAGAGCCATCCTTCTTTGCTCTGGACTCCAAATAATCACTTTATGCGGTAAACCATAATAGCAGTTTGGGTCTGAATAATACAGGTTTAGTAATAAGTACTTGCTTCATCAGTCTCTAATTGCTGTGTATATGTTGACATTGGTTTCTCATCACAGATCACACGCTTTGACAGAGCAAGAGGGCTCAACCAGCCCAGTGCAGCACAGCGCAGCACCTGAACTACTCAGGCCAAAGCTCCTCGGAGGCCGTGTGTCTGATTCTTATTTATATGCCTCAAGGTGTCAACCTGAGGAACTGGCACCCTGTAAAGGCTAATGAATACTTATGGATGAAAGAAGAGCAGATGCTTAATATTTATTTATGGAAAACTGAGTTATGTGGCATCTTTAACACTCAAGTAATATTCTAGTGCCAAGTTAAAAATAACATGAAAAGAGAGAAAGGAAACTTTTAAGTTTGCTCTCCAATTTTGTACGACTCTACTCCACACCCGATGTACGTTAAACCCAGGAGATGCTGTTAGTAAGCTTGTATAGATTCAAGGACAGAAAGATAGACGCTCGCTAAGACCATGTTCCATATTGACTTTGGGCTCTCTGCTAAGATGCAGAAGAGCAGGTTGGGGTAAAAGGCAAGAAGATATGGCTTAAAGTATCTCTGTGGAGCTTTGAGTCTCCTGTGGACTTCCTCTGAAGGTCAGGCATTGCTAGGCATTCTTGACTCGATTTCACCCTCTGACACGATGAACTAGAAATCCGGTGGGAATGAGTGTCTTGGGTTAGGATAAAGAATGTGGTAGGATAAAAGCAAAGGGACAGAAATGAACATGTAGATATTTATGTGATTTCAGATTTAATTTACTTCTAAGAGGTTGCTTAGTAATGAAAGGGGTGAATAAATGAAATGGAACTTTGAGAAAATTGATTTTATCAAAGCTTTGCTCTTAAGCACAATGAGGTACCATTTCACACCCATTAGAATTGTTATTGATCAAACAAAACCAGGATGTAAGTAGTGTTGCTGAAGATGTGGAGAAATTGGAACTCTTGTGCATTATTTGTGGGAAAGCAAAATGGTGCAGCTGCTATGGAAAACAGTACGGTAATTCCTCAAGAAATCAAATGTAGAATTACCATGTGATCCGTCAATTACTCTTCAGGGCATAGAGATAAAAGAATTGAAAGCAGGGACCCAAATAGATGTTTGCAGTTCCACATTCACAGCAGCATTATTCCTAAGAGCTGAAAGGTAAAAACAACCCAAATATTCATAATTGGGTGAATGGATGAACACAAGGTGGTCTGTACATATAGTGGAATACTAAGTATTCATCCTAAAAAAGGAGGAAATTTTGACCCATGCTACAACAGGGATGGACATTGAAAACATTGTGCTAAATGAAATAAACCAGATACAAAAAGCCAGATGTTCTATGATTCTACTTATATGAGGTACTGATAATATTCAATTCACAGGAAAAGAAAGTAGAATGGTGGATGCCAGGGTCTAAAGGGAGGGGAAAGGGACAGTTACGGTTTAACAGGTGTGGAGTCTCTGTTGGGGAAGATGAAAATGTTCTTGAAGAGGATAGTGGTGATGGTGGCACAACAATGTGGTTGTGCCTAATGTCACTGAATTGTACATTTAAAATAGTAAATTTTATATTATGCATGTTTTACCACAGTAAAAATCTTTGTTTTTATGTTTATTTTACTATTACTATTATTTGATACTGGCGATTGTACCCAGGAGTGCTTTACCACTGAGTTACATCTCCAGCCTTTTAAAAAAATATTTTATCTTGATGGGGCTGGAGCAGTGGCTCAGTGGTTATGGTGCTTGTCCGGCATGCGCGAGTACACAGGTTCAAACCCCAGCACCCACGTACACAGCTAAGTGTCAGAGCAACGAAAACCATGTGAAAAACTCAATAAAAATTTATTTGCTTTCTCTCTCTCTCTCTCACTGTCTTTCTCTCTTTAAAAAAATATTTTATATTGAGTCTAAGTTGCTTAGGGTCTCACTAAATTGCCAAGGCTGGCCTTGAACTTGCAATCCTTCTGCCTCAGCCTCCTGAGTTGCTGGGATAACAATTATGCACCACCATCCCTGGCAAAATCTTTGTTTCATAAAGCTTATGGTGTTTTATATATTTATAAAAGTGGGAGTAGTGCAAAAGGAATCACCGAAGGGCTGAGGAGTATTTTGCTCTGTGGCAGTGTATGCCAGTATATACGAAGTTGTGGTTCAATCTTCAGCACCAAAAAGCAAAAATAAAAACAAACAAAACTGAATAACTAGGGGAAATTCTTGACTTTTTTTCTTCTTTGTAAATATATCATCAGGCTTTTTAACTTTGGCTAAGTTTATTCTACCACCATTCGTATATCCATGGCTAATTTACGTGAAACATTTACTATGGGTTAGGTTCCCTAACACATATTCATTTATTCCCTAACACAACCCTGAGAAAAGCACAATTATAATTGGTACTTCACAGGAGAGGAAATTGGTGCTTACAAAAATAAATAAATAAATAGATAAATGAATGAATGAATAAATAAATAAATAACTCAAGGTCACTCATGTAGTGAGCCATGAGATGAGAGCTCGGATCAGAGCCTGTCTGACTCCCAATGCCACGCTCAGGCACAGTGCCATGTGCCCCTTAGTACTCTGCACATCTGCTTGGCACTGTGCTGAGCAGGAGGCTGGGCTGGACAGGTCAGACTGACACAACATTGAGGGATGGGCAAATGAATTAGCACAGGTACTTACAGCTTGTTTAGGCTGTACAGTCCTCTGAACGCATAGATGGATACGGATCTAATCTTACTGTGTTGCAGGTATCTGGAAAATGATTAGTAAGAAGGAAAACAATGAAGCACTTTCAGTTTTGCAATATGAAAGGAGTCCTGAGGATGCATGGAGGTGATGGTAGCACAATTCAAATGTATACACTTCAAAATGGTTCAGATGGGAAATTTTATGTTATCTGTATTTTACCAAAATTAAAAAAAATAAAAAATTAAACATAATGAAATAACTTAGAGAAACTGGATATCATGTCATTTTATTTTGCTGTTAAATTTATGCATACTTTGGTTCAGTTTTATTTTGAAATTCTAGTTATAAAGAGGTAAATAATAGCTAACATTTACTACTTGAATTTTCTAGTGACAAAACTTCAATGCATAAAATGTTCACTAATGAGACAAGACTGGAAGCTACAGTTTTAACACT
>PVKS010020446.1:15631-36901 GCA_004027875.1 Aplodontia rufa | reverse complement strand
CACCAACAGTGTGTTAGTGTGCCTATCTCTCCACAGCCCCTCCAGCATCTATTATTGTTTATTTTCTTCATTTTTGCCATTCTGACTGGCATAAGGTGATATCTTAATGTGGTTTTCATTTGCATTTCTCTGATTACTAGAGATTTAGAGCACTTTCTCATGTATTCATTGGCTTGATCAATGTCCTCTGGTGAGAAGTCTCTATTTAGCTCTTTGGCCCATTTATCAATTGGGCTGTTAGTGTTTTTGTAGTTGACATTTTTGAGGATTTTGTAGATTCTGGATATAAGACCCTTGTCAGAGGAATCATAGTCCATGATTCTCTCCATTTCTGTAGGAAACCTCTTGACTCTTATGATTGTTTCCTTGGCAGTACAAAACCTTTTCAGCTTTATGGCATCCCATTCACTGATTTTTGGCTTTACTTCCTTCACTTTTGGAGACATGTTGAGAAAGTCTTTGCCTACTCCCAAATGCTGAAGTGTTCGACCTACTTTGTCTTCTATCAATTGCAAGGTATCTGGTTTAATTCCTAGCTCCTTGATCCAATTTGATTTGATTCTGATGCAAGGAGAAAGATATGGGTCTAATTTCAACTTTCTGCAAGTGGCTGACCGGTTTGTCCAGCACCATTTGTTGAAGAGGCTGTCACATCTCCATGTAATATTTTGCCCCCCTTTGTCAAAAATCAGATGTTTAAACATTTGAGGGTTTGTTTCAGGGTCTTCTATTCTATTCCATTGGTCTTCTTTCCTGTCTTGATACTAGTACCATGCTGTCTTTGTTACTACGGCTCTATAATATAGTTTTAAATCTGTTATGGCAAAACCATCTGTTTCATCTTTCTTGCTTAGTAGTGTTTTGGCAATTCTTGGGTTTTTATTGTTCCAAATGAATTTGAGAATTGCTTTTTCTATGTCCGTAAAGAATGACATAGGTATCTTTATAGGGATAGCATTAAATCTATATAGGGCTTTTGGTAGAATGGCCATTTTTATTATATTAATTCTTCCTAACTAAGAGCATGGGACATCTTTCCATCTTCTTAGTTCATCTTGGACTTCATTCTTCAATGACCGATAGTTTTCATTGAAAAGATCTTTGATTTCCCTTGTAAGGTTAATTCCCAAGTATTTTATTTTTTTTTTGATGCTATTTTGAAAGGGACTGATTTCCTAACTTTTTCTTCAGTCCTATTATTATTAGTGTATAGGAAAGCTATTGATTTATGAGTGTTGATCTTGTATCCTGCCACGTTGCTAAATCTGTTTATGAGTTCAAGCAGTTTACTGATGGAGTTTTTTGGATCTTCCAGATACAGGATCATGTCATCAACAAAACGGGAGAGTTTGACTTCCTCTCTTCCTATTTTTATTCCTTTGATTTCTTTCTCTTGCCTAATTGCTCCAGCTAGGGTTTCAAGAACAATATTGAATAAAAGTGGTGAGAGTGGACAGCCTTGTCTTGCTCCTGATTATAGTGGAAATGCTTTCAGCTTTTCTCCTTTAGTATTATACTAGCTGAGGGTTTAGCATATATAGCCTTAACAAAGTTCAGAAATGGTCCTTTGAACCTCATTGTCTTTAGATTTTTGAACATAAAAGGGTGCTGGATTTTATCAAAGGCCTTTTCTGCATCCATTGAGATGATCATATGGTTTTTGTCCTTGATTTTGTTTAAGTGGTGAATTACGTTAATTGTTTTGCATATGTTGAACCAGCCCTGCATTCCTGGGATGAAGCCCACTTGATCATGATGGATTATTTTCTTGATAAGTTTTTTAATACGGTTTACTAGCACTTTATTAAGGATTTTTGCATCCAAGTTCATAAGGAATATTGGTCTGTAGTTTTCTTTTGTTGATGTATCCTTGTCAGGTTTTGGTATCAGAATTATGGTTGCTTCATGAAAAGTGGATGGGAGCATTCTCTCCTTTTAAATTTCTTGAAATAACTTAATAAGAAGAGGTGTTATTTCGGTAAAAATTAGCAGAGAAGCCATCCAGTCCTGAGCTTTTCTTCTTTGGTAGACTTTTAATTTCAATATGGATTTCAGTGCCTGTGATTGGGCTATTTAGGAATTCAGTATCCTCCTGATTCAAATTAGGGATGTTGTATGTGTCAAGAAATTTATCCATTTCTTCCAAGTTATCTAATTTGGAGGAGTATAGGTTTTCAAAATATGATCTTATAATTTGTTGGATTTCCATGGGGTCAGTGGTGATCACTCCCTTTTCATTGGAGATTTTATTGCTTTGTTTCATTTCTCTCCTTCTTTTGGTTAAATTTGCTAGGGGCCTCTCTATCTTGTTTATTTTTTTTTCAAAGTATCAGCTCTTTGTTTCATCAATTATTTTTATTGTTTTTTTATTTTCAATTTCATTGATTTCAGCTCTGATCTTGATTATTTCCTGTCTTCTGCTGGCTTTGGGGTTAGATTGTTCTTCCTTTTGAAGGGCATTGAGATGAAGCATAAGCTTATTTATTTGGGAATCTCTCTTCATTTTTAATATGGGCACTCAGTGCTATGAATTTTCCCCTTAGGAAAGCTTTCATGCTGTCCCAGAGTTTTCAATGTTGTGTCTTCATTTTCATTCTCTTCCAAGAATTTTTGGATTACTTCTCTCATGTCTTCTTGGATCCATCCATTCTTCATTTAATAGGGTATTATTCAATCTCCATGAATATGTGTGCTTTCTGTTATGATTATTGCTGTTGATCGCTAGGGTCATAGCATTGTGGTCTGAAAGGACACACGGGATGATGTCTACTTTTTTATATTTGCTGAGATTATCTTCATGAACCAGAATATGGTCTATTTTGGAAAAGGATCCATGTGCTGCGGAGAAGAAGGTGTATTCCGCTAACTTGGGATGGAAAATTTTATATATCTATTAAGTCCATTTGGTTTATGGAGTTATTTAGCCTGGAGATTTTTTTATTGATTTTTTGTTTTGATGATCTGTCTAATGGTAACAGTGGAGTGTTGAAGTCTCCCAATATTATTGTGTTGTGATCCATATGTAGTTTGATGTCCTTCAGTAATTTCTTCACGTAGTTGGGTGTATTGTTGTTTGGAGAGTAAATATTAACTATGGTTATTTCTTCCTGTTGAAGGGTTCCTTTTAGTATTAAGTAGTGGCCTTCTTTATCTCTTTTGATTGATTTATGTTTGAAATTTACTTTGTCGGATAGAAGTATAGCGACACCAGCTTGTTTTCTTGGGCCATAAGCATGGTAGATTTTTTTCCATCCTTTCACCCTTAATCTGTGGATATCTTTGCCTGTAAGGTGAGTTTCTTGTAAGCAGCATATGGTTGGGTTTTGTTTTTTGATCCAGTCTGCAAGTCTGTGTCTTTTGAGTGGTGCATTTAGACCATTCACATTCAGTGTTAAGATGGAAGTGTGTAATTGAATTGTAGTCATTGTGTCTTATTTAGCTAGTTCTGTGGTTTCCTTGGTTAGTTCTTGCTGGGTGATACTTCCACTGAATTTCTTCAGTTTGTGGGTTTGGGGTATCAATTGCTTGTTCTTCTATCTGGAGTATTTTTCCTTGAGAAGTCTTTGTAGGGCAGGTTTTCTGTTGACAAATTCTGCCAGTTTTGTTTTATCATGGAAAGTTTTTATTTCTCCATCAAATTTGAAGCTGAGCTTTGCTGGGTATAGAATTCTAGGCTGCATGTTGTGGTCATTTAGACATTGAAAGATATTATTCCAAGACCTTCTTGCTTCCAGTGTTTGGGTTGAAAAGTCACAGACAATTCTTATTGGCTTTACTCTGAATGTGATTTGGTGTTTCTCACTTGCTGCTTTTAATATAGTTTCCTTGGTGTCTCTGTTGTACATTTTGAATATGATATGTCTTGGTGAGTTTCTCTTTTGATTAGGCCTATTGGGTGTCCTGTAAGCTTCTTGGATGAGCATGTCAGATTCTATTTTTATGTGGGAAAAGTTTTCTTTCACAATCTCTTTGAGAATATTCCTCATACCATTGGTGTGTTTCTCAATTTCTTCCTATATTCCAATTACTCTCAGATTGTTCCTTTTCATTTCATTCTAGACATTCTTGAAATACTGTTTGTAATCTCTTAATTGTTTTTCTTTTTTGGTGTCAATGAGCTCTAGCTTGATCAACCTGTCTTCATTATCGGAAGTTCTTTCTTCAATAGCAGAAGTTCCATTTTCTACTGAAGTTAGTCTATTATTGAATTCTTGCATGGTCCCTCTCATGTCATTGACTGCAGCTTTGAGGTCTGTAACTTCTTTTTTGAGAGAATCTAATTCTTTAATGATCGAGTCTTTTAACTCTTGAGTTTTCTCAGTTATTCTCCTCTTTTAAGTCCTTGTTCCTTTTTGTTATCAGCTCATTGATATATTATTCTCAATTTTTATCCTGATCCCTTGCCATAGCCCCCTTACTAGGGGAGTTTTGGGATTGATATGAATCTCTTCGAGTTTGATTCCTCATGTCTGAAGAGATTCTTCTCTCTTATTTGCCAGGTGAACCCTATGTGGAAGCAATACAAGGTTCGGTGGTTCTTTTTCCTGTCTTCTGCCTTAAGGACTAAGCTGTTGGATTGGGAGATCTGCCCCAACCCTTACTTGAAAAGCAGTTTTGTCAGCAGAGTTGATTTCAAAAGACTACCCTCTTTACTGTGAAGTGTTTGTTACCCTTACAGAATTCCAACACCCCATGCGCTAGTAGCAAATTGTCAATGTGTACAACCAAAGATTACAATAAACAGTAGTAAATTGGTTACTTAGCACAGATTATAATGGACTGTTGAATTCAGCCTGTGTAACTACATCTAGTGGTAATCCATATTTTTGGCCCACCCAAAAATATGCTATTACATATGATGGAATTCTAGAACAAATAAGTGCTATTCAGATTAACAATTGCAGCAGTAATAGTTATGCAGCCTTAATAATGGGGGGTTGAAGAGAGTTAAACAATTTGGAGTGAGAAAGGGGGGGTAATGCCGGTGAAATTAAGAGAGGAGATTATATAGACCAATTATGTACAGTGAGAAAGAGGAGGAGGTAAACAATTTGCTGAAGAATGAAAAAGAAATTGCTAAGAGGAAAAAATTTGAAAAAAAGAAAAGGGAAATTAAAAAAATTACTAAATTTAAAATAAAGGAGAAAAGAGAGAAGTAGAAAAGAAAATACAGATCCAAAGGGAAGCTAGGATAGCTGTGGCTTAATGTAGGAGGGGTAAAAGAGTTATTACTAAGATTTGGGTGATCATTAAAGGGAAGAAGTTATCCCTGTGAATTATGTTTGTCAGAAATAAAATATTACAAATACTATATGCACTGACTAGGATACTTCTTCTCAAGCATGAGGACAAGGCTAGACAGGACAGATAAGAGGGAATAAGAAAGATGGTAAATGGGGAAAAAGAAAAAGAGAAAGAAACCTAAAAACAGGGTATCATAATAGGAAGAAATATTATTGTTAATTTTTTCTCCCTAAAAGAGGAAGAGAAAAAAAATATGGAAAGATAGGGGGGATATCCGCCCCTAGAAGTTAACTAGGCAGGGAGAAAAAAAACAGGTATAGTTTTTATATATCGGAGAACCAGTAAACTTTTTCAATTAATACAATGGTATACATCTAGTATATCTACAGTAACAAAAAAAAAAACATTTCTTACTAGGCAACACTTGAAACTATAGATATTAAGAGTGTCTCTGGCCCTTAATGAAGTTAAGTTTCTTAATGGAACCTTGGAACTACAACCAGTACAGGAGTCTCTGGGGCCTTTGCTTCCGGGTTTTGATTTGACTGTCACTCAGTCTGTGGTTATGTGATCTCACAAAGTGGACTGGGGTATCTTCAGATTCCTGGGATTTCTAGGAGGGGCTTCTAATGAAGAGGATTGATTCTGGAAAGCCCTGAAGTTTGCCGTCTTCTCCAGGGAGCTGCAGCCAGAGGGCTTAATAAGCAGGGAGCCTGGCTGATTTCTATTCTCACTCTGCTGGGAGAGGCACACACTGTCTCTTGAGTCAAAAGACATGCTCCTCCTGTCTAGGAGGAGTGGACAGGGCAGGGAATTGTGCCCCCCTTTTTAGTACAAACTGAAGACCTCCTAAGAAGGGTGGAGTCTGGGGCTAACCTAGGCCTTCTTTTCCTGGATGGGACTGAAACCTGTGGTGATATCCTGGTGTACTTATCCTAGGGTGTTCTAAAGGCCAGAGAGAGCTGTCTCCTGCGGCTCGGAATGGCAGCCCGGCTTTCCCACTGAGCCGAGAGTTCCGCTGGGCTCCTCAGCTTTCCGATTCCCAGCACAGCTCTCATCCCCCACAGAGTGGGCGCTCAGCGGGTGGGTGCACCTGCACGCTCGCTCGCCTGATGCTGTCCTGAAGACGTTTTTATAAGGTACGGGCTTGGATCCCTGAGCGCTGGAGCCCTGAGTGCTGGATCGCTGTAACAATTCAGCTCCAAGCCGCAGCTGCTCGCAGTCCTGTCCTCTGCAGCCTCTGGCAGCCTAGGTCACTGTTGCCCGCAGCCCTCCCTCCAATGGAATGTAATCTGAAACAAAAAAAGTCGCATTTCTGCTTCTCTGGCAGGGTGGATAAATTCCCTTTTTTCTTCTCCACGCTCTCACTCCCGGACTGTGGCTGCCCGCCACGTCCAAGCCCGAGGGAAAAAAATAGAAAACCACTTGTTACTCCCAAGTCTCTGGTCCTCAAATCAACTGAGCAAATTAGTACTGGGGTTTCAAGAAGCTACTCCCCCCAAATGCACCTCAAAAATCTGGAAATGAACTGGGGATTTTCGGTCCAGATTCAGAGCTGCTGGGGGCAGGCATCTCTCTTCAAATCGATTGAGGAATCCATCAATCCTATATTTTTAAGGCCCGTGTAGCCAGTTCTATCTTACTGTTGCCTGAAATGACCTTGAAGGTGCAAAATAATAATGGATATCCTTCTGTGAAATGGTTCAAAGAGAGACTGTCCCCCACAAAAATGATCAGACTCACAGTAGGCTGTGGCTTCATGTGGCATTTCTCACTGCCCTAGTTATGCTCAGAGATCCGCATTTTAAATATGGATGCAGAAGTAGAATGTTTTGTCTAACAGGTGCCCACCCTGGCTGCAGTGTGTGGGTAGCCACACTTGTCAACACTCTTGGACCTCAAGTGATCTAAAGATCAATGTCCATTTCCATCTGGGCAGGAAATACAAAAGGAGCCCGATCACATGTCCTTTTGCCCTGAAGTTCACACACACTGATGATGGAGATGTGACCTGCATTTTAGAACTTGCTATGTTCCTAACTGCTGGAGCAGCTCAGACCTCCTATAAGGATTAAATGAGGTAGTGTGTGTGAATTCAGATATCAAAAAGCTTCTATGACAGGAACCCCATAGTACCCACATTTAATCTTGATAGATGAGCTTTCTCTTTTGTATGTTGGTCTACAGCTAAAGTGACATCTTGGTGTGTTGGTAACATGTCACTGTGTCGGGGCCCTGGACTCCTTCCCTTAGGGTCCCTTGCCAAGCCTGGTAAGTGCCCTCATGTGAGTGTTCAGGATGGGGAGGGGAGGAAGGAAGATGGGCTGCTGCTTTCTGTTAATGGACCTAGCCCTTGAGTCACATGTCCTGTTCCTGCTCAAAGCCTGTTGTCCAGACCCTCCACAGATGGCCACATCTGGCTGCAAAAGAGAAAAAAACGCAATCCTTATATATGGCAATCTATAAGTGAAAAAGGACATGATTGTAGAGGAAAAGAAAAGACAGGCTGAGGTCAGCTGTTTTTTTTTTTTTCCTAAAGATGGGGTGTGTTTTGCAGAGAATAATTACTAAAAAGCAGCCCTGGTTAATAGGATCCCAAGTCCACATGCTCATATTTTTGATCCTCTTAGCACAGGCATACTTTTAAGGAAATATTAAAAAGAACATTGAACAAACATTTATTTTCAGTTGCTATACAAAAAGGGAGGGATGATTTTTGGAATACAAAATGTGTAACACATGGGAAAGATACATTGCTTCCCTAAAAGTACACAGGAATATAAACCAAGGACCTCTATGTCAGTTAGGACGTGTTCTCTTCATGTAGCAACAGAGTCATTCATGTCACGTAAGTTCAGATATAGATTCCATGGTTGAAGGAGTAAATGACTCAGTGTCACCATGGCTCATATTGTCCATCTGTGAATGCCATAGTCCTCTCCTGTGTGACAGCCACTGGTGGTCTGGCAGAGTCTAATGCACATTAGGCTAGCACAGACACCCCAAGTCAGCTGAGACCCTGTTGTTTCATTTTCTTTCTCCTTACTCCAAATGAGGCATTATCTATATGAACAGTGGTGGGGAATGTAAAGCTTATTACCCATTGTCAGAAAAAGAATACAATTACCTTTATAAATGGCATTGGGAGTGTTGCAGGAAGAACGTGGACATAGCACACTTGAAAGGTGAATAGAAGTCTCGAGGAAGCTGTCAGGGTCTTCACTCTGGAAGTGTACTCTGATCTCCTGTAATTCGTGATTAAGCTGGCCAGTGGGAGTTCTGCGAAAAGCTTGGATACCTGAGTTCTGAGCACTAAAGTGAGAGTTGGTCCTGCTTTCCTCATCCCATAATATGCAAGTCTCTATGTCCATCCACTGGTTTCCCTCAGTGGTCACCTCAGGGCTTATTGGAAAGAGGAGCCCATGTGGTTCCTTCACAAGTTAGTGTTCATTGTGCCTCAGGGATGTTTACCTACAAAGTCGAAGGCCACAGGTGATAGACAAATTAGTCAGAGGTAAGACCCAAGATTGCTACATAATTTAGTCACCTTAGCCCTTGAGCTGTGGTCTGATGTTGACACCAGTCCAGTGGAAGCTGGGTTCATGTCCAACAGTCGAACAGTGAAACTGAGGCACACGAAGCCAAAAGAGCAGACGGATTTATTCAAGAAAGCACAAACCAGAGCATAGAAGTGCTGCGTCCCCCAGCGGGGTACAGGGACTGAGCGAAGAGGGGCGGAACTTGTCTTTCTTATAGCCCCCTGTTAACCATCTTCCCCCCATGCCTAGGAGCACGGTGCAGAAGTTCTAGTCTTTGATCTCTGCCTATGAGCAGGAAAGTCTGTGGAACACCTTTCTCAGCAGCAGGAATGTAATATCTTCGTTAGCAGAGGAGATGTTAAGCTGCTGTGCATATCTATCTATTCGAAACGGTGGGTGCTCTTTGTCTCCTTGGGAAAAAAAGGAATCCCCTTAGGAAAATTGGCAATTTCCTCCTTAGCAACTCCCATACTAGCTATGCTGATGCTGGGTTTTACCCCCAGTCTCATCCCCACCCCCTGCCATGTCTAATTAAGCAAACCCTTACTGCTGTAAGTGGGGATTGGGCAATGGCTGTTCTTAGTGTCTTCATGCTGAGAGGGATGTAGGGGGACAGGCAGTTTGGATTTTCCTCTTAAGAATTTTTGAGTTGATGAAAGGGTCCATGATAAAGGTCATCTGGAGTGCCCATGAGTGGCTCCATCTTTACCATCATCTGAAGTTTATTGGATTTTAACTTGGTATGAATCAATTAAACTAAGATATTAAAAAAATTAATGTCAGAATGAAAATTAACATTAACCCTAGGAGAGTAAGGAACTAGGTTATTTGAGAATCAATATTTGGCTGCTCAAAGACAAACAAGCATTATGATTGAAACTCTAGGGGCATACAGAAAAGGCATCTAATACAGTAAACCAAGCAGCAGCAGCAGTAGCAGCAACTGGGGTCTCATGAGAGTATAACAGTTAGGCATCATAGGGTGGAAGGAATGACAGTTTTATTAATTACCTTAAGGTCTTGGCCTAGGTGCCTTTCCCCATTTAGCTTCTGGACTCCTAAAATGGGTATTCTGCAGGGATGGTTTCAGAGCACATAGCATTTATTTTTACAAAGTCACAGGGGTCCCCTTTAACTGTAGTCAAGATATAGGGACATATATTAGGGTTAAATAGTCATGCCAGCAAACACAGAAACACATATTAAGCCTGCCTACATGGAGGAGGTTAGGAAGATTTGTAAGTCTCAAAATTGACTCAGAAAAAGTTTGTGACTCTGACAGTCTTTTGTGATAGTTATCAGGAACTTCTGTCTGAGAACCTTTCTATTATAACCTCCAACTTTACTTACTTTTGGAAGGACTGACACAAGTGTATATCTTAAGTTACATTAATGTACCATTGTCTTTTCCTTTAAATGTCTGTGTATGCTTTGGTTATACTTTTGTGCTAGGTGATTAAGACCAAGTTGGTCAAAATTGCCCTTGTTCCAATCTACTGTTATAATCAGCTGAGATTCCCAGGGGTCACTCTTGGGAACTCATGAGAAGTCTCTTAGCTCCTCTGGCTTCCACTATCTTAAAGGGTGATTTCCAAAATAGTGGCTTTTTCCTTGACCCTTTTACTTCCTTAACTTTAGTTTCCAAGTTTTGCTTTTAAACATCAGCAGGCCGGTTTTACCAATCTTGCAGTAGAAGTATTTGGATTTAGCTCTGATGTCAATAATTTTATAGTTACTTACTCCTTTTATTTAATTGAGGTCAGAATTGTTATATTTTATTAGATGAATATGGAGTTACAATTGAGGGGGAATAATTGTCAAACAATCAAGAACAAATGTGTATTTACGTAGTTATCCAAGGCTGATGCCATGACATGGATGTCCCTCTTGGGTTCCCTGTGATTCTATGTTTCCCCCAGAAGAACCTCAGAGTTAAATGGATATCTCATGGAGGTCAGAGATCTCCTTCTGAGATGATTCTCCCATATTCCCACCCTCTATTATCCTATATATCCTTCCTAATACCTCCTCCCACCCTGTCCCCCACCCCACACCTCCAGATATCCTAGGTAATGATCCCCCTGTTTACGTAAAAATTCATACAATTTGAGGTTATTATTAGCTTAGCCATCAAACATACTGTATCCAGATGTATTCTAGCTTCCACAAATGAGAGAAAACATTCAGCCCTTGAGTCTCTGAGATTGGGATACTTCACTTAGCATAATTTTTTTCCATCTCCATCCATTTGGTTTCAAAAGCTATAATATAGTCTTCTCTAATGGCCGAGTAGTATTCCATTGTATATATGTACCAAAGCTTTTGTATCCATTCATCCAATGAGGGGCATCTGGGTAGGTTCAATAGTCTAGTTATAGTAAATTGAGCTGCTATAAACATTGATGAAGCCACATCTCTATAATATGCTGATTCTAGCTCTTTGGGAAAATACTCAGGAGTGGGATACCTGGATCATAAAAAGGTGGTTCCAGCCCTAATTTTTTGAGGAGTCTCCACACTGCTTTCCAGAGTGGCTGAACCAGTTTGCAGTCCCACCAGCAGTGTGACAGTGTTCCTCTTTTCCCACAGCTCCTCCAGCATCCTTGTTTGTATTCTTCATCTTTGCCACTCTAACAGGAGTGAGATGGAATCTCATTGAAGTTTTGATTTGCATTTGATGTAGAGCATTTTCTCATATATTTATGGGCTTTCTGGACTTCCTCTGGTGCAAAGTTTCTTTTTAGATCCATGACCCATTTATTGATTGGATTATTTGTGGTTTTGGTGTTTAGCTTTTTTAGTTATTTGTGTATTCTGGATGTTAGCCCTCTGTCCTAGGTGTAGCAGGCAAAGGTTTTCTCCCATTCTTTTGGATCTCTCTTGATACTCTTGACTAAGTCTTTAGCTGTGCAAAAACTTTTTAGTTTAATTGCATCCCATTCATTTATTCTTAACTTTACTGCTTGAGCCATGGGAGTTTTGTTAAGGAAGCCGCCGCCGACTCCTATGTCCTGTAGTGTTGACCCAAATTCTTTTTCTAGTAAATTTAAAGTTGCTGGCTTAACATCCAGATCTTTGACCCATTTTGATTTAATTTTTTTGCAGGGCAAAAGGTAAGGATCCAGCTTCAGTTGTCTATACATGGCTGTCCAGTTTGTCCAACACCATTGTTGAACAGGCTATCTTTCTTTCACACTATGTTATGGCACCCTTTATCAAATATCAAATAGTTGAAGATATGAGGGTTCATCTCAGAATCTTCTCTTCTATTCCACTGGTCTTCAATTCTGTTTTGATACCAATACCATGCTGATTTTACTACTATGGCCCTGTAGTATGATTTCAGGTCAGGGATTGAGATACCCCCTACTTCTTCCCTCCTGCAGAGTAATGTTTTGGCTAATCTGGGTCTTCTGTTATTCCATACGAACTTGAGAATTGCTTTTTCTATATCCATGAAGAATGCCATTGGTATCTTGATGGGGATTGCATTAAATCTGTATAGGGCTTTGGGTAGAATGGCCATTTTTATTATATTAATTCTGCCTAACCATGAGCATGGAATGTTTTTCCATCTACTCATGTCTTCTGTAATTTCTTTTTTTAGTGTTTTATAGTTTTTGTTGTAGAGGCCCTTAATATCCTTTGTAAGGTTAGTGCCCAAGTATTTCATGTTTTTGGAGGAGATGGTGAATGGGAGAGATTTTCTGATTTCTTCTTCTGCGGATTTGTTGCTGGAGTAAAGGAAAGCTAGTGACTTACTGGTGTTGATCTTGTAGCCAGCCACTTTACTGAAATTGCCTATAAGCTCTAGGAGTTTTCTGGCTGAGTTTATTGGGTCTTCTAGGTATAGAATCATATCATCAGCAAATAGAGATAACTTAACTTCCTCTTTTCCAGTACAAATTCTTTTGATTTCCTTTTCTTACCTGATAGCTCTGGCAAGGGTTTCAAGGACTACATTGAACAAGAGTGGGGAAAGTGGACAGCCTTGTCTTGTTCCTGAATTCAGAGGAAATGCTTTCAGTATTTCTCCATTGAGAATAATGTTGGCTATGGGTCTGTCATAAATGCATCTGACATAGTTAAAGTATCTTCCCTTGATCCCTGTCTTTTCCAAAGTTTTGAGCATAAAGTGGTGTTGAATTTTATCAAATGCCTTCTCTGTATCAGTTGAAATGATTATATGATTTTTGTTTTTAATTCTGCTTATGTGGTGAATTACGTTTATTGATTTGTGTACATTGAACCAGCCTTGTTTTACTGGAATGAAGCCCACTTGATCATGATGTATTATCTTTTTAACATGCTTTTGTATCCAATATTTGCATCAATGTTCATCAGGGAAATTGGTCTGTGGTTTTCTTTCTTTGATGTGTCTTTGTTGGATTTTGGTATCAGTGTAATATTTGCTTCATAAAAAGTGGGAGTGTTCCAACCCTTTCAATTTCATGGAAAAGCTTGAGGATCAGGGATAATTTTTCTGTGAAGCCTTGGTAGAATTCTGCCACATATCCATCTGGTCCTGGGCTTTTCTTTTTTTGGAAGAGCTTTGATTACAGTTTCAATTTCACTATCTGCAATAGGTTGGTTTAGACTTTCAATGCCCTCCTGTGTTAATGAGGGGATGTCGTATGTGTCCATGTTCTCCAGATTATCAAACTTGGCAGAGTATAAATTTTCAAAATAGGTTCTGATAATCTTCTGGATTTTGGTGGAGTCTGTGGTGATATCACCATTTTTGTCTTTGATTTTGTTCATTTGCTTCATCTTGTTTTTCCTTTTAGTGAGGTTGGCAAGGGATCTGTCAATCTTATTTATTTTTTCAAAGAACAACTCTTTGTTTTATTAATAATTTATATTTTTTTTATTCTCAGTTTTGTTGATTTCAGCTCTGATTTTAGTTATTGCCTGTCTTCTATTAGCTTTGGGATTGGATTGTTCCACTTTTTGTAGGTGTTTGAGTTGTAGCATAAGGATATTTATCTGGGCTCTTTCTAGATTTTTGATGTATGCACTCAGTGCTAAAAATTTACTTCTTAAGAATGCCTTCATACTGTCCCAGAGATTTTGGTATGTTGTTTCCTCATTCTCATTCAATTCCAAGAATTTCTTGATTTCTGCTTTCATTGCCTCTTTTACCCATCCTTTGTTTAAGAGGGAATTATTTAATTTCCAAGAATTTTAGTAGTTTGTGTTGTTTCTCTTGTTGTTGATTGCTAAGATCATAGCACTATGATCTGACAGAATACATGGGATTATATACACTTTTTTGTATTTGTTAAGATTACCTCAGTGAACTAGGATGTGGTCTATTTTAGAGAAGGATCCATGAGCTGCTGAAAAGAAGGTAAATTCAGCTGTTTTAGGATGGAATATTCTGTAGTTGTCTGTTAAACCTGATTGATTAATAGAGTTGTTCAGATTGGAGTTCTCTATTGATTTTTTTATTTTGATGATCTGTCTAGTGTTGATAGTGATGTGTTAAAGTCCCCCAGTATTATTGTGTTGAGATCAATGAGAGGATTAATGTCCTTTAGTACTTTTTCCATATATTTGGGGGGGGTTGTAATTGGGGGCATAAATGTTAATTATTGTTATATCTTCTTGGTGAACTGTCCCTTTTAGTACAATAAAGTATCCCTCTTTGTCCTTTCTGACTAGTTTTAACTGGAAATTAATGTTATCAGAAATTAGGATCCCCACGCCAGCTTGCTTTTTTGGGCCATAGGCCTGGTAGACATTTTGACAATCTTTCACTTTCAGTCTGTGTCCATTTTTGAGTGTTAAGTGTATCTCCTGTAGACAACATATTGTTGGCTTTTTAATCCAGTGAGCCAGTCTGTGTCTTTTAATTGGGGCATTGAGACCATTCACATTCAGAGTTAGAATAGATATGAGAGGCTGAGTCTCAGACTTTGTGACTATTACAGAGTTTTGAGTCATTTTGGAAGTCATTTTATGTGTAATGTAGTTATTGACTCGCCCTTGTTTAAGGATTTAGGATATCATTAGCATTTTCTTCTGAATGAAGAATATCCTTGAGAATATTCTGTAGTGCAGGATTTGTGTTCTTGTATCTTGCTAACTTGAGTTTATCATTGAAGTATTTAATTTCTCCATCATATTTAAAGCTGAGTTTTGCAGGGTATATTATTTTTGGCTGGAGACTGCTGTTTTTTAAAGCCTAAAAGATATCATTCCAAGCTCTTCTGGCCTTCATTGTTTGATCTGAAAAATCCATAGTGATCCAAATTGGTTTGCCTGTGAATGTGATTTGGGGCTTTTCTCTAGTTGCTTTTAGAATTCTCTCTTTAATTTCTCTGTTATTCATTTTGTATATGATATATCTTGGTGAATTTCTCATTTGATTAGGCCTGTTTGGTGTCCCATAAGCATCTTGGATGTGATATTCTGGGTCAACTGTGAAGTGAGGGACGTTCTCACTTATGATTTCACTTAAAAGATTCTTAATGCCTCTTGTTTCCTGTTTGGTGTTTTCTTCCAGGCCAACGATTCTCAGATTATTTCTCCTCATCTCGTCAAATATTATTAGGAAGTTCTGGTCATGTAATGTAAGTTTCTTGTCTGTCCTCTTTAAACTAAGTATTGCTTAGCCTATCTTCATTATCTGATGTACGTTCTTCAAAAGCTGACGTTCTATTTTCAGTGGAGTATACTCTGGTGTTAGTATCTTCTAGTGAAGAGTTGATTTGGTTGACCGTGTTTTTCAATTCTGATAGCTATGCTACATCTCTTTTCAGGATGTCTACTTATTTGTAGAGCTGATCTTTCATCTCATGGAATTGCTCCCTTATTTCCTTATAAATATTGTCTCTCATCTCTTGAAATTGTTCTCTGATCTCTTTCCTTAACTCTTCTTTCAACTCTTTGATTGAGTTACAAATCAAAATGTTGATACAATATCTTTGGTTTTCATCGAGGGCCCTGGCCATGGGATCCTTGGGTGGAGAGTTGTGAGATTGAGGAGGGGAATTATTTCCCCTTTTTCTCCTTTTCAGAAACAGGGGGTATGTCTTGGAATTCAACCATGTTATTCTTATAGGGGTAAGTGGAGCTTCTTATGGATTTGCTTCATTGTGATGGGGAGCTAGTTGGGCAACTCAGACCTATAGGTGCCAAACAAATCTGTGAGAACTTGAGAGCCTATAGATGCAAATACTAGACAGCTTCAGCTAAAACAGATACGATGATGATTAGCACCTATAGGAGCAATTTTCTTTGAGAGAGCTCTCACAATATATTATGATACCAAGGAAGTACCCAGTTTGAAGAATGTCTGTTTCTTCAGATAGCAGAGCCTCTGTAAGTGGGGAGAAGAAATGACTAGGAAGTCAAGGAGGTGAATTGGGGAGGTAAATTAGAGCACCTGACTTAGAATAAAGAGGAACAAGGGATTAGGGGGGAGTAGGTTCTTTGATTAGGAATGAGGAAAACATAGAAATGGGGTGCTGGTGGGGTAAAGACTTTGGGTGAGGATGAGAGAAAATCGCTTAAATTTAGGAATTGCCAGAGTGCAGGGGAAGAAGAGCTTAGTATGTGGCACCATTCTCTTTCCCATAGGAGACTGAGGGCTATTTTGCTATCATGACGTGTTTTCCTGGTTGGATCGCAATGCTGTAGAGACAGCAATTGGGTTCAGGAAGACACAGAGACAGTAGGAGATAATCACCAATTCATCCACATGGATAAATATTTACATCCACCAACACCAAATTCAGCATTAACCATAAAGCAAAAAAGGATTAAAAAAACATTAAACAAATTAAAAATATTATACTGCAGCAGGATCCCCATTTAAAAAAAAAAGAAAAAAAAAACCCAAGAGGCTAACAAAAAACAAACCTAGTAGGGAAAGTTGTGATTTTTTTGCCACCTAGGTCAGGGAGCGTGTACCGTGGGGGGATGTGTTCAAATTTGCTATCTAGCTGGGGATTCTTCACAGTTGAGCTTGTCAAGGGAGATGCAATTTGGTTATCCTCGGTGACCTGGCTTTTTCTAGGGGATCTCCTCAAAATTTTCTGTTGCAGAGGGGTAGAAGATCCTGCCCTCTCCCGCTTCTTGTGAGGATAGATTTCAGCACCCCCTGAGCTCCATTCCTGTGCTATTTTCTGCCTGTCCATACTCCAGAACTTCTTGAGCCACGGGCTCAGAAGCTGTAGACAGTCTAGTGAAGTTGTGTGGGGTTCTGATTGTTCCAAGGAGAGTGGCCAGACTGAGACTCACTTCCCTGGGATCACTGATGTCCCACTCTAGGTGTCTTATGATCTTCAGAGTGCCCAAGAGCTGGTCTGTGGGGTTGACAGAAACCCAGCGAGGGAAGAGGTGTGTGAGGGTCCAGATTGTGCCAGTGCTTATGTGGTTCTTAACTGCAAGCACTAGGGGGTGCCCACCTGGAGAGGTCAGGACCTATCTATGGAGCTTTGGCTGTGCACAGGGTTCCGATGCTAAGGAGAGTTCAGTCTTCCCCTTTTGTTCAAAGGTTCCTGAGGCTAATGTCAGACCTTACCTTGTTAGAGAGTTAAGGGCAGCTTTTGCAGAGTCTGGGGCAGGCGGTCCCCTAGAAAAGGATATGCCCTGTTGTGCCGAGTTCTGTTCACAGACTCCTCCTATTTGGGCATGTAAGGGCGGGCAGGAGGTCACCCTCTGAAAGATCTGTGAGCTGGAGAAGGGATTCGCAGTTCCACTTAGCCCCCAGGGTAGATGGCCAGGTGGGGAGTGGTAACTTCTCTTTTTGTGTTAGTGAAGGCTACAGCCCCAAGTTCTTGCTTAAAAGATGGATCCAGTTTCCCTGTGAGTGTCCCACCGGGCTCTCACAATGGCTGGCGAGCCGGCAGGCTGCGATGCCCCCGCAGGCTAGGTTCACTGGTGCCAGCGATTAGGTTGATGGGCTTGAGACTCAGCTCACTCAAACTGTGAGCACGGTGCAAAGGTGTTGTCCAGCGTGACCGAGTTAGAGTTCCTGTGCCGTCTCCTCGCCTCCCCCAGCTGTGGAGCCCGCAGCTACCGGAGCTGGAGAGGGGGATCCCAGCACCACACAGCCCCCTAGATAGACGACCAGGTCGCGGGGGCGGTAGATTCTGATTTTCTGACCGTGGGCTGAGGCCCCAAGTCTGTGCTTAAACTCTGGGTCTGGCTTCACTTTTGTTGAGTGAGCGTCCAGCCCCACCCAGAGAAGCCTCAGGATAGTGGTGGCGCCAGCTGGCTGGGGTGGGGCTGTAGGTTCGCTAGTGTGAGCCATTAATTCCCCAGCTCTAGAATCAGCTCTTGCCAGTTATGAGCGAGCAGGTCAGAGGGCTCACTGCGATCAGGTTAGGATACAGGTGCCATTTCCTCCCCTCCCCCGGCTGTGGAGCCGACTGGGCTGGCGCAACATCGTTAATGCACCACTCTGTTCCCTTGGGGTTAAAAAATTAGCAGGGGTGGGGGAGTCACTGGTGGTGCAGTGGCCACCATGTTCTGCTCCCCTCCAGAATTATTAGAAGTTAGTCATATATTCCATCTGCCCTGTGACTACTTATCTCAAACTAATTCAGTATGCTATATTAGAAGTTGTACTTCTATGAAACACTAAGACAACAGTTAATACAATTTTACAAGAAAAATACAAAATGAAATTAACAAGAACAAAACATTTCATTTACACAATAGTTATGAACCAAAGTATGTGATTTTTATAATTCCAAACCTTTAACATGAGTCAAACTAAAGCTAAGAGAGCTCCTAACTTTCTTTTTGTGGACAAAGAGACAAAATGTTTTTATGTTCCACATGGTCAAACTTTAAATAAATTAAGCTCCTCTTATTACTTTCCAAAAATACATTTAACACAAAATTTCATATATAACTTACTGATAACAGGTTATTCTTATCCCATCACAAAACATTAAATGGTATAAATAAATCCCCATTTAACTTTTTGTTTTTATATCAATTTGAAAGAGACTAATGTTATACAGAACTTTAGTTTGGAAGAACCAGCTTGATAATGTGTTCTCCTAAACTTTACATTTGAAAAGACTTATATATACTTGGAAGGCAGGAACACATCTAATATGTAAAGAAGCCAGTAATAGCATTACAATTACATTGACGTCCTTCTATTAACCAAGTTTAACTTTTAAAGAAAAATTTAGAATCCGTAGTGTATAATTGCAATATTCATAGATCTACATGGGTTAGAAATACTGACAGAGATCAAAGGATAGCTTTAAATTCCATACGTTTGGGGTTGGAGCAGTGGCTCAATGGTTACAGGGTTTACCTGGCTTATATGAAGATGTGGATTTGAACCCCAGCACCATGTACGCAACAAAGTGTTGGAGCAACAAAAGCCACATGGAAAACTAAATAAAATTGACTCTCTCTTTCTCTCTCACTGTCCCTCTCCCTTAAAAAAAAGTCCTTAAGTTTATGAAACAGTGTTGGTGATTAGAAAGACTTATTATCTGATGTGTAAACATATCTCATTTATATTACAGTGAAATGTTTATGTAATTAAAGCAAACAGATAAAAGTCAGGTTTTGAAATGGCAGTATGGCCCTTTTATATCAAATACAATGTGTAAAGGAGAGCATATTGGTTACCTTGCCTGCAATCCTACATAAATTTTCATTTTACAAACATACATATCACTTAAACAAGATAAGACTCATATAAACATTTAGCTCTTAACTGTATTTTTGGTTACATATATTAAGGTGTCAACTATATTGTAATAACTTGAAGTAACTGTTATGAAGTAATCATTTAAAAGAATTCAAAATAGGTATCAACTTTATCAACTGTGATTAATTAAACCTATCACCAGGAATTATCTGGATAGATAAGAGGAGATCAATTTTTTAAGAAATGTTTGTTATTGCAGTACATTAATATTTGACCTTAGGAGAAACTTTAAATGACTGTAACTAATTGAGCCAGTCATATCCAACTTAAAAAAAAAATACAGATTTTAGCGATTCACCTTCCACAAACCTTTTGTACTTAGACACTATTTCATCATACAAAATACTTTCCCATCCAGAAACCTTTCTTTAATTCTAATTTCCATGACAAAGTATAGTCTCATACCTACAACATTTAGTGCCTGCCTCCTAGTTGTTGACCCTTTCTTAAATTTACATTCTAGAACAATTCATATGAAATTTTTGAATTTTTCCAGTTATTTCTCTTAATAAGAGCAAACACTTTGTTATTTATAGTACTTTTATTTGAAACACAACTGAAACCTTTTGTGCTCTTTGATATTAAATTACATCTGTTAGAATTTTAACTTTTAGTAACCTTGCTTTCAGTGAAGATCCAGAAACAAATCAATCTTAAACTCTTTTTTAAATTACCAATTTATAAAAACACACCAAATATGTCACCTTGTTGAAATTAAGAAGAGTACTTGACCTTATATTTAACTGTTGATATTTTAGCATTTTTTCTTTGTGAATTAATCAGATATCTCCTCTAACACATTTATGAAGATTAATCCCATTTGTGTTAAATCAAATTTACTGATTTTTAACTGTTGACTTTATTTTACCTATGAAACCCAAGATATTAGCCTAGTGTAGTTAAACAGTATTAGCCATATTTACCCCTGCTGAAGAAAAATCCTAGAAGAATTTATAGACATTTTAAAAATCATTTAAACATCTATAGAAACCAACACTGTACTGACTGACCACCTAGGAAAACTGTGGCTAGTAATCTTGAACACATTTTTTTAAGGCCTAGAGAGGGACAGTGAGAGAAACAATGAATTTTATCTAATTTTTCATTGGGTTTCATTGCTCCTCATGTTTAACCTCTTTCTAAATGTTTAGTTTCTAAATGACCTAAAAGGTATTTGGATACACTTTTTTTTTTCTTTTTTAATTGCATTTAATTTATGAGTGCTCATTTATCCATTTGCCAATTTTGGTACCATGAAAGTGATAAACGATACAGATAAAACATAGGCACACATACAATATACAAGTTTTGTTTAAAAAAAAACCCATCAGGAAACAAAGATCTTAGAGCCTTTACTTGAATTATTGACCTTTAAGCAAATACAGCAGGAAAAACAGGTAGAGGGCTAAAAAAGAACTCCTGTAGTTAAATTTTTAAAAAGCTAGAGAAAAATATTAACTTAGGTACACAAGATCACCACAGAAATCATGAGTGAATTAAAAACAAGCATACAGAAGATAAAATGATGTGGCTTTAATTTCTCAAGCAAAGGAGCACATCTCTGTCAGACCAGAGTGCACTTTTAGGATAGAGTTATTCCACCAGCAGTGTAGAAGTGTTCCTCTTTTCCCACAGCCCCTCCAGCATCTGTCATTGTTTGTATTTTTCATTTTTGCCACTCTAACAGGAGTGAGGTGGTATCTCATTGAAGTTTTGATTTGCATTTCTCTTATAGCTAATGATGTAGAGCATTTTCTCATATATTTATGGGCTTTCTGAACTTCGACTGGAGAGAAG